>VSDK01005084.1:432473-452909 GCA_009767595.1 Symbiodinium kawagutii | reverse complement strand
TATTTCTTTTGAGATCTATTTCTTTTGAGATCTATTTCTTTTGAGATCTATTTCTTTTGAGATCTATTTCTTTTGAGATCTATTTCTTTTGAGATGTATTTCTTTTGAGATCTATTTCTTTTGAGATCTATTTCTTTTGAGATCTATTTCTTTTGAGATCTATTTCTTTTGAGATCTTTTCAAATCTTCGTAACACGGAAGTTCCGCACTTCGTAACTAAACTTCCTTTGATCATGTTATCGATGTTTACCTGGTTTTATCTGTTATTATCATACATGTGTATCTTATGTGTTATTGCATTACATGTTATTATCTTACTTTTTATTTTTGTCTTATCTGGTTTGTTTTCAACTGTTCTTACTTTATTTTTTCCTATCTCATGTGATCTTATTGTATCTTACCCTTATCGTATCTTCTTATCTTCTTACCTTATCTTATCTAATCGGTTCTTCTAGTATTATCTCCTTTGATCTAGTCTGATCTGATCTGATCTATCTAGCTAAATATCTATCCATGCATCTATCTATCTATCTGTCTATCTATCTATCTATTTATCTATCTATCTATCCATCCATCGATCTTATCTTATCTTATATTATATCATCTTATCTTCTTTTATCTTATCTTATCTATCTTAACCTAATCTATCTAATCTAATCTAATCTAATCTAATCTAATCTAATCTAATCTAATCTAATCTACTCTATCTATCTAGAGATCCAAATATCACCAATAGTACTCCTCCCATTTGCCTCTGACCATTCTATTCATGTTTGGGGCGTGAGTTTTAGGACCGAAGCACCGTCATGGCAGGCAGATAATCTTTGAGAGGGACACGCAATGATGGGGCAGCATTCTCCTCGGCGTGGGACACCCAGAGCCCAGCATTTTTGGCAGAACTACCATTGTGTCTTTGTTATTTGTACATATCCGTACATGGTGTTGCTGAGAAAACACAACATGATGGTATTTGTGATCAGAAGTCACTTGATTCGATTTCGTGAACGATCATAGGCAGTTCACCTGAAATTGACGGGTGAGTGCCATTCCAGTACCATGGCCAGCCGTATAAATCCATTTAAGGAGCACTAATACCTCTCCATTATAAAAGACCTCTCCGCAGGATGGGTTTCGCTATTTCAATCCTCAGCAATAGATAGCGATAAGTGAAGCATCCAACTGACTGTATGCTTTGCACTGCACATAAGCTGCTTGTTTGTTGATTGCTGTGTCCGTTGTCAGAAAACGCATACTCCAGCGCTAGGCCCATGGATTTTTTGGCAAGAGATGCTGCTGGCAAAGCATCTAAACCTTGGCACAACGGTGGATCCATGCAGGTGACACAGCGCCCCACTCATGGGTTCATGTCACATCCTGCCGAAACATCAGTGGCTATGGTTGATAGTGCTTAGCATTGGTGATCCATGGTCTATAAAGGTTGAGAATGGTGAGGGTCAATCAGTGGTGTTCCAGGTGTGCATGATGTTTGATGATTTTTGGGTCCCACCAACACTTTGGACATCCCCAGATGACGAGTACTTGTACCCCACGACCAGTTGGTTGTATCACATCATCATACCCAGTTGGTTGCAGCAATATGCATACAACTATATAGACATACATATGGATGTTCGATGATGTTTATACATCCGTATGGGTGTTTTTTGGGGGCACATACATGTCTATGTATATTGCTGTGCTTCAGTTCTATAGATCAGATGTAGCAACTCAATTCCAGTTCTATAGATCAATTGCACCAACCAAATTTCCAATCAGTGCTTGATATTAATATCAACACCGGTTTAATATCAAAACTCAAGCATTGATTGGAATTTGGTTGGTTAGTTTCCATCAATATTAAAACTCCAGTTTCATCAACCAACGGCTGGCTTGATGGAATTCTGTTGCTGCAATGGCTTCCCAGCCTGACTCTGGGTACACCACCAGCCGCGGCTAGGTTGCCATCGCCGAACACCAACCCGGTCGGGCTCACCATGGGGCCGAGCCGAGCCCGAAGCAATGGCTCCCCAGCCTGACTCTGGGTACCCCCCCAGCCGCGGCTAGGTTGCCATCGCCGAACACAAACCCGGTCGGGCTCACCATGGGGCCGAGCCGAGCCCGAAGTGACCGGGCATCCTTGGAGGGAACACCCCACCTGTATTCCAAGCGGTGGCCAGTCAGATGGTAGTAATTCAAACGTTGCAACATATTATGCTAATATTGCATTCGAGTAGTTACCTAGATCTAGATATCTCTAGATAGTTCTAGATTCTAGATGTTTATTTTGTAAACATACATATGATATGCATGTACATTTCTGAATATGCATACATGATGTATGCATGTGTTGCCAGATCAAAAAATATTACATATTCAGGTATTGACACATATTTGTGTATGCACATGTGTGATTTTTTGTGCACATAAACTGACAAATTGCACGGGTGTTCGGTTCAGCTTGTATTTAAGGTTCGGTGCTTGTATTTAAGGGCCGGGGACTCCCACAACATACGTTTCCACAACCTATGCCTGAAAAACATAAATCAAATCTTGAATAAAACCTGAATTACTGAAATGCCATCGAATTCTCAAACCAAGTAATATTTAGTGTTTCTAGAACAAAACACATATAACCCAAGGAAAAAATGATCTGAACTACAACCTGATTTTCGTAAATACAACCAGATTTAAAAATCTGGTTTTATTTAAGGTCGATTTTTTTTTCAGGCCAAAACAAATCTGAAAAAAAAAACAAGAAACCTTAAATACAACCTGATTTCCTCAAATACAACCTGATATCAGGTTTCATTTCAGGGTTTCTTTTCAGAAAAAAGAACTAACAACCTCAAATACAACCTGATTTTAAAATCAGGTTGTATTTAAGGTCGATTTTTTTTCAGGCCGAAAAAAATCTGAAAAAAAAACAAAAAACCTTAAATACAACCTGATTTCCTTAAATACAACCTGATTTTGCTTAACTGCAAACTGAAGCATTGGAGGACCCCCTACTTTTTTCAAAAAAAACACCAGATTTCATTGTTTGTTTTCAAAAACTAGGGGTAAGGTTTTTTCGTTGTATTTTAAATGTTTTTTGGCCTGAAAAAAATCGACCTTAAATACAACCTGATTTTAAAATCAGGTTGTATTTACAAAAATCAGGTTGTATTTCAGATTATTTTTTCTTTGGGTTGTATACTAAATACAATTTATTTGAAATTTCGATGGCATTTCAGTAATTCAGGTTTTATTCGAGAGTTGATTTATGTTTTTCAGGCATAGGTTGTGGAAACGTATGTTGTGGGAGTCCCCGGCCCTTAAATACAAGCACCGAACCTTAAATACAAGCTGAACCGAACACCCGACAACACCCGTGCAATTTGTCAACATAAACGTCCTCAACCATTGGGGTATGACAACTAATAGTAGGTTGAGCCAAACTATTCCATTAGGATAGATGTTCAAACTATTGATGATGTTGGGGCGGAGGACACTGTGGGTGCCTCCGAACCGTGGGTGCCTCCCCCAGCAACAAGGATCAGTGATTGGCAATGGCGTTCTTCTGAATTATTGTAACCAGTCCCAAGTGTGTCTTTGTTCTATTCTATCGGCAAGCCGTCAAATGGAAGACCATCAAGTGTGATTTCATCAGCTTTGATTGTGGTTGCAGCGTTGACATGTATTGTTATAATTTTGTTGCAGTTTCCCTGTAGTCATCCGTTTTGCCTCAGCTTCTCTGAATACCAACACCCGCTGGTCTGAATACCAATATATTCCATGCACTGCATACTTGGACACTGCATCCCATCCAAAAACAACTGAGAAGTGGCCAAAGCCAAGCTGAGGGGACTACTTGGGGCTTGGGTTTCTGCGATTAGTCTGTTAGTACGTACCTGGCTTGTTGATTGTTAGAGTTATTCGAACAGCCTTTTCGGCAAATCGCTATATATCAACCAACAGTCAATCCACAAGATGCTTTCGGAAATTGACCATTCAGTTCTCTTCATTGGAAATTGTTCATGTACAAATGTCAAAATGATCTGGAATCCCCGCTGATTGGCTACCACTGATTGGTACCAACTATGCACCAACCATCTACAAAGAAACATCCATCAACAACATTCCAATCAACCATAGATGAACGAAAAAAATAAACACATTACAATCATCTCTATTAAAACTAAATTACAATCATATATTAGAATCATACCGCAGAGTCAGTTGCAGTCAATCATCTATTCATCACCGACTCTGCAACACAAATTATCAAAACTGCATGACTGGGGCCACCTGGGGTAGTTTCTGGTGTCCGAAAAGGACCAAGGTCGAATCATGGGGTATGGCAGCGACTCAGCGAGGCGGTGGTACCTTGATGGAGGATGGCTTGGGTGTTCAAGCAACCTGGGCTTTCTATGATTGGTTTAGGATGATTAACCATGGTTGATTTCAATCTTTTAATCAAATCTTTCTCTATGCTTCAGATTTTGATGAAAATTTGGATGGTTGGTTTGATTAGGATTGATTAATTATGTTTGGATGAATTAATAGCAATTCCACATTTTTGCTGCACCATTGCTTCCACTCAACTCCAAAAGTCGCTGCTCGCCGCAAGGACGGCACAGAAGCCAAAGTCTGGGGTTGCTTCGATGGTCGGCACATAACGTGAGATCTGGTATGAAGATGTGCACAGGGGAGTATGTATGTATGTATGTAACTTATATAATGCTACATATGTATATATATATATATATATATATATATATATATATGTTTATTTCCACTTCGCAAATTCATGTAGGGACACATGATATCGCAAGTATCAGCCATGTGTTGTGTGGTTGATTCTTGCTGAGGATTGTTGACTGCTATGCAACATGGATGTGTTGTATCGTGGCTTGGATCATCATTATCAACATTATCCATGCCTTCTCTGGACCTATATCAAGCAACCACTCCAAATCCCCCTATGTTTTGCCTCCCCCAGATCGACAGTGGGTTAGCAAGCGTCACGACATGAATGCCCCTATTAAGCACGCAGTGTCAAATGAGTTTGAAAGGATTTCGAAAGGCTTTATAAGTACGATCGATTCCGAAAATTATCAATTAGCATGGGTGATAATGATCAGATTATATTAGTAACACTATTATATTACTGGTCAGATAGATTTAGGTTTGGAGATTTAATGCTAATTAGCAAGCACACACTTACCATCCATTTCTTGGATTTCCTTTATTAGACAGGTACCCCATTTCCATTGGCATGGGAGCGAATGGGCTTAATTAGCCCAGAGACTGCACCTTGCGGCCAATCCAAACGAGCCGAAAAAATAACTAAATAATAAATTTTAGATTCTTAATTACTTTACTTCGTGTGATCCCCACCATCACATGCACATCTGACCCAGGTCTATCTGGCATAGCTTTTGACATTCTTTCTGGCATAGCTTCTGGCATTCTATTTGGCATAGCTTCTGGCATTCTATCTGGCGTAGCTTTTGGCATTCTGCATTCTATCTGGTATAGCTCTTGGCATTGCATCTGGCATAGCTTTTGGCATTGCATTTGGCATAGCTTCTGACATTCTATCTGGCATAGCTTTTGGCATTCTAACTGGCATAGCTTTTGGCATTCTATTTGGCATAGCTTTTGGCATTCTATTTGGCATAGCTTTTAGCATTCTATCTGGCATAGCTTTTGGCATTCTATCTGGCATAGCTTTTGGCATTCTATCTGGTATAGCTCTTGGCATTGCATCTGGCATAGCTTTTGGCATTGCATCTGGCATAGCTTTTGGAATTGTATCTGGCATAGCTTCTGGCATTCTATCTGGCATAGCTTTTGGCATTGTATCAGGCATAGCTTCTGACATTCTATCTGGCATAGCTTTTGGCATGGGAGTTGAGGTCCGGCAGCGAACACTGGGCTGGGATGGTCGTGGTTGAGGTCCGGCAGCGAACAGTGGGCTGGGATGGTCGTGGTTGAGGTCCGGCAGCGAACACTGGGCTAGGATGGTCGTGGTTGAGGTCCGGCAGCGAACAGTGGGCGGGGATGGTCGCGGTTGAGGTCCGGCAGCGAATACTGGGCATGGATTATCGGGATTAAGATCCTGCGAGGAGGATATGGAAGAAAAAAATGTGGAGGATAAATATTAATTAAATAATATAAAATTTAAAAATTCTCATTTTTATCTAATAAATGAAAAAAAAAAAAAATTAAATAAAAATAAAAAAAAATAAAAAGATAATATATATTATTTAATATTATATAATTTAAAAAATATATTTTTATTTTAAAAAAAATATTTAATTAAATAAGATTAAAAATTTAAATATATATTTAGGTATTTTATAAATATTATTTTTTATATATTATATATTTTTATTAAATTAATAATTTATTTAATTAATATATTAATATTTAATTAATTTAAAAATTAGAAAAATTAATAAAAACATATTTATTTAAAAATAAAAATTTAAATATAAAAAATATGTTTATAAAAAATAATTAATTATAATAATTTAATAAATATTTTAAATATATAAATTAAAAATTATTTTTGAAAATCTTTTAAAAAAATATTGTTAATTAATATACTTAAAAATATTAATTATTTGAAAATTATTTATGATAAATTTTATTTTTTTAATATTTCTTAAATTGGTAACGAAGTATACACAAATAGTCTATTCCTTGTATTGCTTGCAAGTGCGCTCTTTTGCAGTCGGCGGCAGGCCGAGGTAGCTGTTCAACAGCTAAGTCCCCACCACAGGCTGTTGTCTAGGCCAGCAGCTATCCAGCTAGCAACAACCCATAAACCGGCCACCACCACAGCCGAGCAACGGGCCCACTATCTGAGCCTTAGCAAAGGCTGCGACAATTGTAAATTCATCCTGGCTGAGGTAAGAAAGGTAAAGGTACTGGAATTTCATATTGGTTCTCACATTCATTGTATTTTTTTTTCGCCTTTCGAGTTTGCCTCTGAAGTTGCTGCTTCAACTTCTGCTTGCGGTTTGCCTCCGTCTGTGTCAGGCAAAACATCCAATCTCTCAAGAATTAATTCAAAATAGATTTATCCATATTCATCTTGGTAAGTATATTTACCATATTCTGCTGTCCATCTATCCACTTTACATCTGCTCTTTCTTTGCGAACCGTCTCACGTAAGAGGGCTCCTTCGATTACCATCCTCTTGTCTGACGATGTACTGCATATATCTTTGTGCAGGTAGTTAAAGACACTCTTTGCATTCGTTATGTAGATGTGTCGTCGCTTCTCGATGATGCCAGTCCAATCCTTTAAATCGATACTTGCATAAAGGGCTTCATGCAAAACCACAATGATCCAGTTGCCGCACTCAATGGATTCGGACAAATGGCTCGCCTTTGCTGCTAAGGTACTCCTGCAAACCCTTTTGGCTTGACTGCTGTTAAAGGCAATTAAATTGGCTCTTACAGGCTTCCCATCAAGAACTTCTGGATTTGCTATCAGGATATAGTAATCACCGATGCTGCGATATCTGGCTATGGGGTCGTCTTCTGGGGTTTTATTGGCATGACCTGAGTCTGCTAGATAAAGCACTATTCCTCGTTCCAGGTCAATATCATCCCAGTAGCGCAGTCTCACATCGGCTCCACGACGTGCTTGTTCGATGGCACTCTGCAAACGCAGCAGATTTAAAACCTTAGGACTCTTCTTACACCGCTGAATGCAACCGTTGTCGAACGCCAGATCTGAACGAAGTTGTCTGCTAATCCAACCTAATTTTCCAGCTCCTGAACTCAACATAGACTGTTCTTGTTCATTCAGAGGCTCATCCAACTGCTATCTCCTTTGCTTGTCTAAGGAGATCTTGCTTATTGAAAGGGCATAGTTCCGTATTATTACATCTATGTGTCCACCTTTGATTCCATCGGCCGTCTTTACCTCATTCTGCTTTATCTCGCGGCCACGAAACGTGAAGCTGAAACGATAATTTATTGCGAAGTCCAGTAACTGAGAACTCTTCTTGAATAACTCCTCTTCAAAACCTGATCTGACTCCGCCTTCGAGATCATCTACATGAGTCACCAAAATGCCATTGAGCTTTCCATCACTGCTGCGATGATAGAAAAGGGTTGGTTCAAGGATACTTTCCTTCCAACCGTTACTTAGTAGATACTTACGAAGTACCATTTAGAAAAAACGTGCTGCTTCTGCGAAACCATAAATGGCCTTTCTGGCTCTGAGAAGTTGCTTGTGTTGAAGCCCTGGTAGTCCATCTCTTGGTTGCTCCAGGTAAACTTCTCGCTCCAGGTCCTTGCCCCAGAAGTAGCCATTCTTTACGTCCTTGCTCAGCATGACAAAGTAGTTGGCAGCGCAAACACAAAATAAAGTGGCTTCTGCTATCTGCGCGGCCGTCGGTGTATCCCTTCTAAATCTTCCTAGAACCTTATCTTTAAATCCCTGCACCACCAGGCGGGATTTTGCTTTGTATTCAGCCCCAACAACGCCTTCATTTTTATTCGTGCGCACCCAGCGCATAGGGACTATGAGTTCCGGCCTCTTTCTTCGGATTTCTTTACTTTCTGCAACTGTCAACACTTCACAGGCACCTTTATCTAACCATCCTTTCCACTCAGCCGCATCTGAACCACTATCTCCTGTGAACTTCTTCTGAACTTGAATCTCAAGGTAAATCAACCTGATCTCTTTACGTCCCTTCTTGGCTGCTTTGCTTGAAGCCGTAGAACCTGCGGCGAAAGCCGTCTCTCTCATGTATTGCAACTGCTCATCAAAAAGGTTCCTTTTAACCCCAAATATAAACTTATCCTTGGTGATGCCTTTATTCTCGAAGTAGGCTGCTTTATAGGCAAAATGCCTTTCAACCTCGGCATGCATTTGTGTCTCTACATCATCGCAGCTCAAGAAAAAGGACGAAGGACCGGCAGCTCTTGAAGGCGAAGCTGAACGTCTTGGAGAAATTAACCTAATTCTCTTTACCTCTCTCTCCTCAGCTTTAATCCGAGATCCAATCACTTCGACAGGCGGTGGTCCTTCCGTTGGCACAGCTTGTTAATAAGGATGGATCTCAGGATAAAAGGGCTGCAGGCTCACACCCTGTAGCTCTTTATCCTGGTCCAAGTTGGGAACTTCTATATACTCTGAAGTCCTCACACTCTCTGTGTAGTGCAACGAAAGTTGTGACAAGATCTTTTTTTGCCTTCTCATCGCCTCCTCGTGCTTGAAGAAGACACTGGACCTCACCATACGCCTCCTGTCGCTTTCTGATCTCCTCATGCCTTCATCAAACTCACGGTGTCTTGATGCTGCTGTCCGTAGACTATCACATTCCTCCTTTGGGAATGTATTATTTAGAACCGGTGGTAATTCTCCTTCTGCCGCCAACGAAGGTGTGTAGTCGCTGTTACCTCTTGCTTCAGGGATTTGCACTGCATCCTCTGGGACTTCCTCTCCTTCGGGTAACTCCTGCAGCTGCTGTATTTATGGTCCTCCATGTATTTTATCTGCACCCTTTTATTCATCCTCTTTTTCAAATGCTTCCAAAGGTGGGACATCTTTGCAACGGATATCCAAGAAGGTGTTGGAGGTTACAGCGGGCGTAGCATCCAAGAGTTCTGTTTCCCTGGAGGTAATTATCCATCCTCGGACTTCCAGATTATCTGCCGTACTGAGGTGCTCTGGTAAAGCTGCCACCAAGATTCCACGGTAACTCAGCCAAATTGTGTAACTACCATCATACCCAATAACTCGGGCAATTCCCCACCAATGATGTGGCCCATGCTTCGCATTACCGGCTGGTTTGTCATAGTAGAAGATATAGTTCCTAACTGGAAAAGGTCCTTTCGATGATTTTATTCTCCTGAGTTCGGCTCTTTTCAAAGCTTCGCTGTTCGAGGCACGAATACATGCCTCCCGAGCTGCAGCTCGAAGTTGAACTTGTCGATAAAACCGAGTCGTCGGTGTCAAAGCTGCAACTTGTGCTCCAATGCGAGCAACTTCAGCATCCTCCAGCAGATTTCCTGGGATACGAATGGACCGTCCAAAAACCCATTGCTCTGGAGAGAAACCTGAATGTCTGGCTAGGCTGTTCCTTGCCTTGTTGACCTCTAAGATGGCTTGAATTATTTCTGAATGTCCTGCCACTTGTTTGCTCTAGCAAACCTTACGCCAGATGGTCTTCTATGTTCCACCGTGACGTTTAACAGCTGCAAGGTACCAAAGTAAAGCCTTGATTGCGACAGAAACTTTATATCCTTGTTTTGCAAGCCTCTGCACAAACTCAATTATGAAATACCGGGCTTGGTCAACAACCAAGCCCCGTTCGGGCAAGCCTGCCCATGAGGTCCAACCTTGCTGAAAAGCTTCATCAATCTCAGCTGAAGTGGGATTCTTTACGGCTTGGTCCAGCAATACAACAACCTGAAACGTTGTGCCCAAATCCAGGATGTTCAGCATGCTCCAGGAAACTTGATCGGAATCCTTGACATTAATTACATCCAACCCAACAATCACACCAAACTCATCCCTAATGGGCAATTTCGAAGGACGTGGGAACTTTAGTTCCTCCAAACATGGACACTCTGGGTACCGAAATAGTCGACATGCTCGAATGGCTGCTTCACTAGCTCTGCTGATACACAAAGCTCGCAGCATGTCAGGTAGACGAGCATGTCCAAGGTTCACATGTACTCTTCGAATGGCAAATCGTAATTTACATGGCACCCTTTCCCACTTGATTTTCACAGTTTCCTCTGGATTAGGGTCTCCTTCTCCATCGGCAGGGGGGGCAGCATTGTCCTTGCCGAACATCATGACCACAAGTTGACGGGGTCTTGATGGAAGAGCACGAACCTGTTGTGTTGGCGCTAACTTGCTCCATTCTTCCCAACCGCTGCTCATCACCTCGTTATTGTCCATCAAGACGAGGGTCTTCCGGAGTGGTGTTTCCAATGGTCCACTGTGAGGTTGGGGTTTCCGGGTCTTCTTGGCAAACCGTAACACCAAAATCAAACGAACTTCGGTATTGGTAACTTCAGCTTCCATAAGTCCTCGAGCTAGCTCATCTTGCAAATCGAAGATTGCCCAGTATACTGCACCTGAGTCCACCGACCATGCCACCAAGTAACGAAGCAACGTAAAAACCTCATCATTATTTACCAATTGCCAAGCACCCTTCTTTACTTCCAAGGTACGTAGTCTTCTCCGCAGGACATTGCTAGGTGTTGCTGGAACAGGAGCCGGCGTTCTGGGTACTTCCGGTATCTCGTCATCGGACTGCAGTGGCCGCAACTCTTCATTACCGGGGTCTTCAAGAAAAGGTACTTTATCTATGACCTTATCTTTTCCTGCATCCACCGGGAAAGCCGCATCCGGGGATTTTACATCATATTTCAGAGTGCAAAACACTACATAGTCTTGGATCATGCTATCCTCAATACCCGACAGGATGGCTTTACACAACGGCTTTGGATAAACCGCTATAGCTTTCGAACGACCACCTCCGATAATCTAATTATATGTTCCTGCGGGACAAATACATTGCTTTCCCAGGCGATTGAGGATGTACTTGTTGTTGCTGAGCCATCCTGTTCTTTTCTTCACTGGCTTCTGGGTAGCTTTATCGATTTTGCCATACCGACATTGGTTACCTTCTACAAATTTCCCATTGGCCTCCTCAAGGAAACTCATTAAGATACCTTGGAAAAGCTACGACAGAGCGCCACCAGGGTTCTCCAGCAAGTAGAACTTGCCAGCTTTGAAGCGATGCAAAGCGATGGCCTTCACCAACTCCAAGGTTTGCTTACCAATAATTTTTTTTCAATTGCTCCCAATCGATGTACTGACTCAGATTGGTGAGTGTCGACCAAAGACGGCAGTCGAAGGTAATCAAGGTCAAGTAGGGATTATGCATATTAAGTGTTTCCTAAACCAAACCCTGTCCTTCTCGGCTCAACAAATCCACCCCATCTTTGCCATCCATAGGCTGGTTATTTACCCAGCCTCGACTTAATAAAGCCAACCGGGTGACTGGAAAGGTACCACCCCAGGGTTCAAAGATTATTGTCTGCTTAAAGCCGTGGGTCACGAACTCCTCGGCCTTCGTGTAGTCATGCCGCAAAGCAGTCCACATCTTGGTATCTTGTACGTGTTGGTCAATAAAAACTTTCTGCAAGGCCTCATATCGTGTATTATGAAGCTTCTTTCTTTTCTCTTTCATGGTAATCCCTCTATCTCGGAGATTGGGTTTGCCGCAAGGCAGCAAGTCATTAGCATCCTCGACATGGTATGCCAGCACATCTTAAAGGATGTTATTTTCGCTTTATCCAACCAGAAGACATGTAGATTATCAGCCTCAAACTTCAGAATGGGGGAGCTCGCTTCAGAACGTGCTGCCTGAAACATCAACTGGTCGAACGACACATCCACGGCTAAGTATTTGATGCCCGTGCGAATTAACGGGAGTATAATGCCCAATGCTTGAAGGCGTAGGCTGCGCTTCTTCACGAAGACAAGTACGTCGAGGGCCTTCAAAGCCGGGATTCCCTTCCGGAACCTCTGCTGAAAACACTTCCCCAGGTCTGCCGCCTAAACACACTGGAATCTTCCAGACTTGAATTTGGGATGCGGTTGACGAGCCGTTTGCGAAGTGGAAAATTTTATACTGCTGCATTGGTTCATACTTGACTGATAATGGCAGCCGAAGTTCGAAGGCCTTCCTCCAGTTTATATTATGCATACAGGCCGTACAGGCTGTATCAATCAGGGCGAAACATACTTCATTACTGGAGGCTTCCCCTAAATGACAAAACTCTTCCCACTCCAGAGTCACCACATTATCTGTAACCGGCTTTCCAACTACAAATAAATTCTCATGCATGCTCGGTAAGGTTCCAACTTCATCCACTGTTCCGTCATCGTTAGGGATATAATAATCCCGATCCAGGGGATCGGGCAACTCCATACTCCAGCTGCACCCGCTCTAAGGACATCCGAAAACGAACTTTTCCTTCTTGAAACGTCATAATGTATTTACATCCATTCAGCCATAGAACTTGCCACCATCGACATAATTTACTCGACCAACCATAGGTATACCACACACATCACAAAGTAGGTGTTAAATGGGGGCCCCTTCACGGAAATAAGCACCATTACCTGCATCTGGACTAAAACGACCATAGGGACCAATCAACATGGGGTCTTCCTGGGCATGCCACTGGTAGCTTATTGCCTTGGGCTTGGCAGCTGATTTCGATCGAGTACCGAAACTGGTTGTCGATGGTATTGATGGCTTGGATCCTGGCTTCGGTATTATTGGAACCTGATCTCTGATGGGCTCCTCCTCCAAAAACGTCTAGCAAATCCACGCTTTGGCACTAGCCTACCTGCATAGAATTATTGGAGCCTCTCAATTAACTCATGCTTCTTCAGGTTCGAGTAGGCCATATCGTTGGTGATGCACAGCTCGCAGTTGTGCCACATGCATCAAGTCAAGGTTGGGCTCGACTCGCTCTTCAGCTGACAATGGCACGCTATGCACTTCGATGCCACGAGCCTGAATTATCTCAACCTCAGCACTAACACCAGTCGCTTCTGAACGATAAGGCACATCTGGGGCTGGTCCTCCACGATAACCTGAGCCGGCAAAAACCGTCTCCCACGAACGAACATTATCTGAGGTACGACTCCTGGGAAACTAAAGGGGTCGGTAAACTCCATCATTACCAGCATCAACGGGCATTTCCTGGACCTCTTCATCGCCTGTGCCATCACGAACCATATGGGTAAAGTCCGTCAAGTCCTCCTGTCTGATGGAGAAGTAAGTGGGGAAAGGTATATCCGAAATGATATTAGCAGATCCTTTCTTGCTCTTTAACTTGCCTTTGCCTTTCCCTTTGGACTTCCCAACTTTGCTGCTGGCTTTTGGATAAATGGAATCCCCGGCCCAATGCCCGATCTTCCCGCATGCTCCACAACGACTGCGGGACTTCTCCTGCTCGATGGCCTGCTTACACTCTTCCATGGTGAACTCACCCTTGAAGAAACCACGAGTTTTCTGCAGGTCCTTGAGCTTCTTGCGCTGGTCTTTGTAGCCACGTCGCATACGATCCATTGCAGTATAGGCTTCATGGATTTGATTATCGCCTGACGCTCCTTGATCTGTGGGTTCCTGCTCCGCATCATCATCTCGAGTTGGACTGGAGTCATCTGGCCAATTGGTAAACTCTTTATAGGCCTCGTGAGCGTGTTCCGTATCGTTATATTCAGTAAAGTCCCACTCGTCATCCTCCCACCATTGTTTAATTTCAGCAGCATTGGCATAATATCGCTTTTCCTTGCCATAGCCCTTCTTCCTGGGTGACCTTTCATCTCCACGGCTATATTCCTTGTCATGGATATCATGATAGGAGATGCGGAGTAACTGCTCAATGCCGCTCATATTATAGAACGATTTATTGGCCAGCAAGATAAAACGGCGGTTATCACGGGAAAGGTTGCAGCCACGTAGGGTGAAGTATGCCTGGAGATCCTCCGACATGTTGGTGTGCTCGTCAAGGTCTTTCAACTCACGCCAGGCTTGCTTCTTTTCCCGGAGGTAGGCATCAATGCTTTGTCCTTTGCGACGGTAGCTCTGGTCAAAGAAGTTCTCGAAAGCCTCCATCTTGCGAATAATCGTTTCCTTTCGATGCTTCCCAAAGCCTTGAACACCAACTCATAGCCCTTCTCCACCTTCAACCTGTCTGGCTCTCGAAGTAACTCTTGACAGGTATCCCAGGCCTTACCGTGCAGAACATCTATGAGACGTTTCGCAAAGCGCCTCTGCTTCTTGGCCAGGTCTGCTTTCTCCTTCTCCTCAGTATTGCCCTCACCTTCAAGTCCATGGTAGGCAAATAAGACCCTGGCCTTGTACTCTTTTATCAGGTGTGGCTTGGCTCCTGTATAGTGCGGTATTCCATTTCAATTCATAATTATTTTATCGTCCCGAAAGCTGGGAAACTTACCATCATTCCTCGCCATTACGAAGTTGCACAATGGTGCGGTGCCCCCGAGCCGGAGGTTCCGCTACCAATTTAAAATTAATAACGGAGTGTGCACAAACACTCTATCCCTTGTACTGCTTGCAAGTGCGCTCTTTTGCAGTCGGCGGCAGGCCGAGGTAGCTGTTCAACAGCTAAGTCCCCACCACAGGCTGTTGTCTAGGCCAGCAGCTATCCAGCTAGCAACAACCCATAAACCGGCCACCACCACAGCCGAGCAACGGGCCCACTATCTGAGCCTTAGCAAAGGCTGCGACAATTGTAAATTCATCCTGGCTGAGGTAAGAAAGGTAAAGGTACTGGAATTTCATATTGGTTCTCACATTCATTGTATTTTTTTTTCGCCTTTCGAGTTTGCCTCTGAAGTTGCTGCTTCAACTTCTGCTTGCGGTTTGCCTCCGTCTGTGTCAGGCAAAACATCCAATCTCTCAAGAATTAATTCAAAATAGATTTATCCATATTCATCTTGGTAAGTATATTTACCATATTCTGCTGTCCATCTATCCACTTTACATCTGCTCTTTCTTTGCGAACCGTCTCACGTAAGAGGGCTCCTTCGATTACCATCCTCTTGTCTGACGATGTACTGCATATATCTTTGTGCAGGTAGTTAAAGACACTCTTTGCATTCGTTATGTAGATGTGTCGTCGCTTCTCGATGATGCCAGTCCAATCCTTTAAATCGATACTTGCATAAAGGGCTTCATGCAAAACCACAATGATCCAGTTGCCGCACTCAATGGATTCGGACAAATGGCTCGCCTTTGCTGCTAAGGTACTCCTGCAAACCCTTTTGGCTTGACTGCTGTTAAAGGCAATTAAATTGGCTCTTACAGGCTTCCCATCAAGAACTTCTGGATTTGCTATCAGGATATAGTAATCACCGATGCTGCGATATCTGGCTATGGGGTCGTCTTCTGGGGTTTTATTGGCATGACCTGAGTCTGCTAGATAAAGCACTATTCCTCGTTCCAGGTCAATATCATCCCAGTAGCGCAGTCTCACATCGGCTCCACGACGTGCTTGTTCGATGGCACTCTGCAAACGCAGCAGATTTAAAACCTTAGGACTCTTCTTACACCGCTGAATGCAACCGTTGTCGAACGCCAGATCTGAACGAAGTTGTCTGCTAATCCAACCTAATTTTCCAGCTCCTGAACTCAACATAGACTGTTCTTGTTCATTCAGAGGCTCATCCAACTGCTATCTCCTTTGCTTGTCTAAGGAGATCTTGCTTATTGAAAGGGCATAGTTCCGTATTATTACATCTATGTGTCCACCTTTGATTCCATCGGCCGTCTTTACCTCATTCTGCTTTATCTCGCGGCCACGAAACGTGAAGCTGAAACGATAATTTATTGCGAAGTCCAGTAACTGAGAACTCTTCTTGAATAACTCCTCTTCAAAACCTGATCTGACTCCGCCTTCGAGATCATCTACATGAGTCACCAAAATGCCATTGAGCTTTCCATCACTGCTGCGATGATAGAAAAGGGTTGGTTCAAGGATACTTTCCTTCCAACCGTTACTTAGTAGATACTTACGAAGTACCATTTAGAAAAAACGTGCTGCTTCTGCGAAACCATAAATGGCCTTTCTGGCTCTGAGAAGTTGCTTGTGTTGAAGCCCTGGTAGTCCATCTCTTGGTTGCTCCAGGTAAACTTCTCGCTCCAGGTCCTTGCCCCAGAAGTAGCCATTCTTTACGTCCTTGCTCAGCATGACAAAGTAGTTGGCAGCGCAAACACAAAATAAAGTGGCTTCTGCTATCTGCGCGGCCGTCGGTGTATCCCTTCTAAATCTTCCTAGAACCTTATCTTTAAATCCCTGCACCACCAGGCGGGATTTTGCTTTGTATTCAGCCCCAACAACGCCTTCATTTTTATTCGTGCGCACCCAGCGCATAGGGACTATGAGTTCCGGCCTCTTTCTTCGGATTTCTTTACTTTCTGCAACTGTCAACACTTCACAGGCACCTTTATCTAACCATCCTTTCCACTCAGCCGCATCTGAACCACTATCTCCTGTGAACTTCTTCTGAACTTGAATCTCAAGGTAAATCAACCTGATCTCTTTACGTCCCTTCTTGGCTGCTTTGCTTGAAGCCGTAGAACCTGCGGCGAAAGCCGTCTCTCTCATGTATTGCAACTGCTCATCAAAAAGGTTCCTTTTAACCCCAAATATAAACTTATCCTTGGTGATGCCTTTATTCTCGAAGTAGGCTGCTTTATAGGCAAAATGCCTTTCAACCTCGGCATGCATTTGTGTCTCTACATCATCGCAGCTCAAGAAAAAGGACGAAGGACCGGCAGCTCTTGAAGGCGAAGCTGAACGTCTTGGAGAAATTAACCTAATTCTCTTTACCTCTCTCTCCTCAGCTTTAATCCGAGATCCAATCACTTCGACAGGCGGTGGTCCTTCCGTTGGCACAGCTTGTTAATAAGGATGGATCTCAGGATAAAAGGGCTGCAGGCTCACACCCTGTAGCTCTTTATCCTGGTCCAAGTTGGGAACTTCTATATACTCTGAAGTCCTCACACTCTCTGTGTAGTGCAACGAAAGTTGTGACAAGATCTTTTTTTGCCTTCTCATCGCCTCCTCGTGCTTGAAGAAGACACTGGACCTCACCATACGCCTCCTGTCGCTTTCTGATCTCCTCATGCCTTCATCAAACTCACGGTGTCTTGATGCTGCTGTCCGTAGACTATCACATTCCTCCTTTGGGAATGTATTATTTAGAACCGGTGGTAATTCTCCTTCTGCCGCCAACGAAGGTGTGTAGTCGCTGTTACCTCTTGCTTCAGGGATTTGCACTGCATCCTCTGGGACTTCCTCTCCTTCGGGTAACTCCTGCAGCTGCTGTATTTATGGTCCTCCATGTATTTTATCTGCACCCTTTTATTCATCCTCTTTTTCAAATGCTTCCAAAGGTGGGACATCTTTGCAACGGATATCCAAGAAGGTGTTGGAGGTTACAGCGGGCGTAGCATCCAAGAGTTCTGTTTCCCTGGAGGTAATTATCCATCCTCGGACTTCCAGATTATCTGCCGTACTGAGGTGCTCTGGTAAAGCTGCCACCAAGATTCCACGGTAACTCAGCCAAATTGTGTAACTACCATCATACCCAATAACTCGGGCAATTCCCCACCAATGATGTGGCCCATGCTTCGCATTACCGGCTGGTTTGTCATAGTAGAAGATATAGTTCCTAACTGGAAAAGGTCCTTTCGATGATTTTATTCTCCTGAGTTCGGCTCTTTTCAAAGCTTCGCTGTTCGAGGCACGAATACATGCCTCCCGAGCTGCAGCTCGAAGTTGAACTTGTCGATAAAACCGAGTCGTCGGTGTCAAAGCTGCAACTTGTGCTCCAATGCGAGCAACTTCAGCATCCTCCAGCAGATTTCCTGGGATACGAATGGACCGTCCAAAAACCCATTGCTCTGGAGAGAAACCTGAATGTCTGGCTAGGCTGTTCCTTGCCTTGTTGACCTCTAAGATGGCTTGAATTATTTCTGAATGTCCTGCCACTTGTTTGCTCTAGCAAACCTTACGCCAGATGGTCTTCTATGTTCCACCGTGACGTTTAACAGCTGCAAGGTACCAAAGTAAAGCCTTGATTGCGACAGAAACTTTATATCCTTGTTTTGCAAGCCTCTGCACAAACTCAATTATGAAATACCGGGCTTGGTCAACAACCAAGCCCCGTTCGGGCAAGCCTGCCCATGAGGTCCAACCTTGCTGAAAAGCTTCATCAATCTCAGCTGAAGTGGGATTCTTTACGGCTTGGTCCAGCAATACAACAACCTGAAACGTTGTGCCCAAATCCAGGATGTTCAGCATGCTCCAGGAAACTTGATCGGAATCCTTGACATTAATTACATCCAACCCAACAATCACACCAAACTCATCCCTAATGGGCAATTTCGAAGGACGTGGGAACTTTAGTTCCTCCAAACATGGACACTCTGGGTACCGAAATAGTCGACATGCTCGAATGGCTGCTTCACTAGCTCTGCTGATACACAAAGCTCGCAGCATGTCAGGTAGACGAGCATGTCCAAGGTTCACATGTACTCTTCGAATGGCAAATCGTAATTTACATGGCACCCTTTCCCACTTGATTTTCACAGTTTCCTCTGGATTAGGGTCTCCTTCTCCATCGGCAGGGGGGGCAGCATTGTCCTTGCCGAACATCATGACCACAAGTTGACGGGGTCTTGATGGAAGAGCACGAACCTGTTGTGTTGGCGCTAACTTGCTCCATTCTTCCCAACCGCTGCTCATCACCTCGTTATTGTCCATCAAGACGAGGGTCTTCCGGAGTGGTGTTTCCAATGGTCCACTGTGAGGTTGGGGTTTCCGGGTCTTCTTGGCAAACCGTAACACCAAAATCAAACGAACTTCGGTATTGGTAACTTCAGCTTCCATAAGTCCTCGAGCTAGCTCATCTTGCAAATCGAAGATTGCCCAGTATACTGCACCTGAGTCCACCGACCATGCCACCAAGTAACGAAGCAACGTAAAAACCTCATCATTATTTACCAATTGCCAAGCACCCTTCTTTACTTCCAAGGTACGTAGTCTTCTCCGCAGGACATTGCTAGGTGTTGCTGGAACAGGAGCCGGCGTTCTGGGTACTTCCGGTATCTCGTCATCGGACTGCAGTGGCCGCAACTCTTCATTACCGGGGTCTTCAAGAAAAGGTACTTTATCTATGACCTTATCTTTCCCTGCATCCACCGGGAAAGCCGCATCCGGGGATTTTACATCATATTTCAGAGTGCAAAACACTACATAGTCTTGGATCATACTATCCTCAATACCCGACAGGATGGCTTTACACAACGGCTTTGGATAAACCGCTATAGCTTTCGAACGACCACCTCCGATAATCTAATTATATGTTCCTGCGGGACAAATACATTGCTTTCCCAGGCGATTGAGGATGTACTTGTTGTTGCTGAGCCATCCTGTTCTTTTCTTCACTGGCTTCTGGGTAGCTTTATCGATTTTGCCATACCGACATTGGTTACCTTCTACAAATTTCCCATTGGCCTCCTCAAGGAAACTCATTAAGATACCTTGGAAAAGCTACGACAGAGCGCCACCAGGGTTCTCCAGCAAGTAGAACTTGCCAGCTTTGAAGCGATGCAAAGCGATGGCCTTCACCAACTCCAAGGTTTGCTTACCAATAATTTTTTTTCAATTGCTCCCAATCGATGTACTGACTCAGATTGGTGAGTGTCGACCAAAGACGGCAGTCGAAGGTAATCAAGGTCAAGTAGGGATTATGCATATTAAGTGTTTCCTAAACCAAACCCTGTCCTTCTCGGCTCAACAAATCCACCCCATCTTTACCATCCATAGGCTGGTTATTTACCCAGCCTCGACTTAATAAAAC
>VSDK01005084.1:414160-428593 GCA_009767595.1 Symbiodinium kawagutii | reverse complement strand
TATATTTTTTTAAATTATTTTTTTTAATATATTTAAAAAATTTTGGATATTAAAAAAAATTATTTAAAAATATATTTATTAAAATTAAAATTATTAATTTATTTTAGAAATAAAATAAAAATATTATTATTATAATATAATTTTTTTTTATAAAAACATATATATATTAAAAAAAATAAAATATATATTTTAAATTTTATTATATTTATAAAATGTTATTTTAAAAAATAATTGGTTAATATAGTAGCCGTAAGTTTTTTGGCTTTATGGGAGTATAATTTCTATTCCTGTACGGCCCTTCCAAAGGAATGTGCCGCCGCATTAGTTGTTGTTGTGGTTGATCCTGTTACGGATAGCGGGTACATTACGAGGATCCGTGTCCTTCTCCATAAAATGCCGATGCGATCGAGCCAGCATGGCCAATCGCATCCATAAGTCCTGCTTTTGAGTGCCAGAGGCGCCAGCCTCGTCGGCCAACCCCGGTGGGGGGTAACATGACCAAGTAGGTGCAAAGGGGCGCACAATATACGTCTTGTCGTCTAAGATGTTGGGACTGGCCTTCCAGCCGCCAGCTGCGAACGCCCAAAGAACCATCCATGGGTTGGATCTGATTTGGAGTTTCCTGTGGCCATCATCTCACAGGGCGCTGGAAGCGGATCTCTGCAAGCTGGGTTGCTGCTCATGTGAGTAGGAAATGATACTCCAAGGATGGTGACATCTTCGCTGCGACCTTCAACAAACGACTTCCTTCCGCAGTGTCCCCAGTCTCCAGCTTGGCAATGCCTTGTTGATACAATGCCATCGCCTGTCCAGCGCAGACTGGAAGTTGTGTCCATGTTTGCCCATACAAACATCTTTTACATTTTGGAATGGGAGTACTGACTTCCCCCAAATGATTTGTGCTCACCCTGTCACAGAAGTAAATTGACTTGGCAATATATGGCAATGCTGGACATCTCAGTGGTTCAAATGCTTCTGCTTGTGCATCAGGACTCATAGAACATCCTGTGTGAAATGACCACCTGCTGACCAACTTCGTAGCTATTGCAGTCTACTTGGTACCCGCTTCGTTGGGAACTCCAGCTCTACACATGACCGCAGATTGAATATAGTGATTTTGTTCAGCTTCTGCATTTATTGTGGTTGACCATTTGGACATACTACCCAAGGCCCCAAATCGGTATACAGTACACCACCCCGGAAACAAACCAAGGTTGCCAAAACCGACATCATGATAACATGACAATGTACATATTACAATAAAATACAATAAACATATATAGTATACATATAGTTACAATATAAATAACTTCCATCCATCAACCATCCATGCATATTCCAAGCAGCATATGCATATGACAAGCAATGTCGGATTGTTGGCTTCTACGCTCAGTAGATCAAGCTGGGACCTGGCTACTTTGACCAGTGCAAATGCTCAGCCATCAAAATGCACATCCTCCTGGGACATCTGCAAGTTCCTGGTTTCCTTGACAGGAAAGGTCATATGACGGTGTTGGCTCTAGACTCTATAGAACATCCCAAGTGCGCATCAGCACCCCCAGCCCAATGCTATCCTTATGAAGCTACCAAACCGCTGCGTTTCGCTGTAGGAATCACACCCATTCTAGTGTAGGTATGCACCAGCAGATCGAGCCGAATTCTTGACCCCTTCCAGAATAGGAATTCAAGGCGGTGACCCCGGGATGGAAACACTAAATCATATAAAGTCACTGGGAACAAAAATCTTACAGGTGGGTTAACCGTCCTGAAATCTTAGAGAAGACCCGTATCCGAGTTATACCAGTACATATGATTGCATATATGTATTAAATGGTTGTCGATCTTTGGTGTGCTGTAGGTGCGGAACACAGAACAATACACCGAAAGACATCAGACTGGTTATTAGAGAATGAGCATGAAACCATGAAACCCCTCAAAGTGGTGCTGGTTCCGAACCCAATGCATCCCATCAACTGAAGGGGTCGGCGCCTTCACATCTTCTCCATTTCCTGGAACAAATTCTGTCGGCATATCACCTGGGCACTGATCAACCCACCAGGCACTGAATTGCCACCCTTGAGCTGCCTGGAGTTATAGCACATGAGTCCATCCTTGTATCATGAAAGCATCAGTCTGAAATGCACACTGAGGAACCATTGATCATTCAAAAACATACCAAATTAAGGTCAGTGAGTCAGTTTACCATAGTTTACCCCTTCATGACTAATATACATTGATCAGGTAGCTTGGCAATTGTGAGCATCCCTGCTAATCCGGTAGCAGTATCAATAATCAAATGGACTAGGAAAAAAGTAGTAATACATATTAAATCATAATGATTGTGTAACATACAAAATATGCACACATGCAAAAGAAAGTCATAAGTGGCACAGTGGACACACTTGCAAAATGGTGTTGATACTAACATATTACAGGTGGATATGTGCATTACATACTTACTGTCAATGATTGTAAATGTACATACTCGCAACACTATATGGTGCATGGTCAAAATGTTTGTTCCCAGAAATGACGTTAAAGACTCATTTAGTTGGGGGCCCGCTGCTTGGCGTAATTGTTTGCGGAGACCCTGCAAAATTGTGAGAAAAACTACTTCATGTAAACATTTGGTGCAATACACACTACCGCGGGACTTTTGCACTCTATTTGTTCACTCGTCTGAGGGTGAGGTGTCACTGTCTTTGGATGATGAGTTGCTAAAAATTGAATTCCTAAATGCAACAAGCTGTAACAGGATGGTCATCTAAGGAGATGTCTTCTGAACACCCAGAAATGTAACTTTTGCTAGCGCCGTGCTAGCGCCACGCTAGCGCGAAATCGCGACTTCATTTTGCAAAAATTGATCACTGAATCATTTTTTCCCAGTAGATCAGTTTGCTAGCGTGGTGCTAGCGCTGCACTAGCGCCTAGCTGGTGTTTTGCTGCATTTAGCTGGGGGCCCGCCACTTAACGAATTTGTTAAGCACGCAACAACATTGGCATTAACGTCGTTTTATATAAATTCTTTGACCATGACTTTTGGCCGCATGCCATATGCATAAGTCTAAAGACATGCGCATAAACAAGAATGTCCACAATATTTTCAACAATAAACATGAACCAAAACAACTCAAATCACAGTAGCTAAGTCTTCACCAAATCTTCAGCGCCAGGTGACCCATTTCGGCTGCCAGTACTGCTGCCTTCAACTGCTGTCGTGCAGAGCCTGCGACCGCAGCGATCGGCTTCCGGATCATCCACTGGCGCGGTTGAGCTTCCACGACCCAATAGCCGCCTCCAGCTGTGGACGCGGTCGAGCTCTATACTTCCCTTGGCAAAATTTATATACTTCATTGTACTTCTCTAGTCTTACTGGAGGTACTACTTTCTAGATCGCTTCAAACTTCAGAGCTGGGTTATCAACGGTGAACACACGATCAGCTCCCGTTGCTTGGAGTCAGCCCTATCTGCAACCAGACATTTAGGGTTGCCAAAATTGCTCTGATGCCAATTGCTTCAGGCTAGGTACCAAGTCCTGAGAGACAAATCGCCTCTTAAACATCGCAGCACGGACCCGACGACTGAATTACAAGTCACACTGTGTCGATATTGAGGTATTCACTAGCAGAGTACGTTGAATTTTGACATATCTTGACCCCCGCCAATTTGACCACATGTGGAACCTTGTTGATGCCCATGTGCAGGCATTTGTTGTTGGTCCACATTCTGCATTGCTGGACTTGTGTCTGCTGGACAACAGGAGTCCGCAAGGAACAGGAGTCCGCAAGGAACTCTTGTTGTCTAGCACACAGCAAGTCACAAGTCACCAGTCCACTCCTCATGGGTCTCCACAAGTTCACAACAGGTGCCCAGCCTGCTGCAAAGAAGAAGACTCCTGGTGGGTCGGATCAACTCCTTGTTTGTTGCGAACTAACTAACTAACTAAACTCCTTGAGTCCTTGTAAGAAGTCTAGATGCTACTAACTTATCTGATCGACTTTGGCTTACCCGATTGATATCCCCGACCAACGTGATGAGGAAGCCTGTTTTGGAACACCTGGCTACTAGTGTCAACTGCCTTCGGTTCCATGATTTGTTTGCCTGCGGTCTCAACAATTTGGCAGTTTCTTAAAATAGGAACCCTCAAAAATGGTTGGTTTGCTACTATAAATAAATGTTTGAACGAGGATAATTTGGGGATACCCCTTTTGACGTGAGAAACCTGAGCGCCAGTCAAAAACCACCACCTGGTAACTCATCAAAGAGCTCGTCATCTGCCGACCTCGATGAATGGGGCGGCAAGCTGAAGCTGGATGTGGCGGCAACGATGTTGTTGAGGGTGATTGATCGTGACTGTAATTTGTTCACCGTCATCAACAATCATTCACCATAGTGAACTTGTTGTTCCTGTGCTCTGATTCCTGTTGCTGCTCCGATTCCTGATGATGACTCATGATTAAAATGATGATGTCTAATGATGATGTCCAATGTTGATTGCATCCATGATAAGGATCATGATGATGAAAACATCACGATCTCTTTGATGTCCAACAAATGACCCCAAAATGCTGTCTTTTGCCTTTGTCCATAACAGTGCGTTCCCAAGTTTGGAAAAGAGTATCTGCAAAACCAACCATGGACAAGAAAGCGATCATGAATCAGTAACCCGCAGCAACCATTGCAGGCTGACCATGAACCAGCAACCAGCAGCAAAGGAACCATCTCTTCCTGGTTCAAGTGACTGCGCTTTGCTTAGCGTCTCATCTGCCAGAAACGCCGAGAGGTCTGCTTCGACTGCGGGCCAATCCAGGTCATCCCCCAGCAGCACTCCACCCGGTCGCAGCAGGCGAAAAGCCTCCATGATCTCCAGCTGCGTCTCGCCCTTCAAATGTGCAGAGTCCAAGTATACGAAATCCTCAGCTGCCATTGATCCGTGCAAGGTTCCACTGAGGAACGAATCTGGTTTGCTTCTAGGGGTTGATCTTGTGCACAGTTTCTGGTGGTCAAAACTCTCTGGCTTTCACCTCAGCTAGACATATAGTAGGCACGGGTTTTCATGTTCAAACTAGCTACTGTTGAAGCTAGTTGGTATCGATCTGCATAGCAACCTGGCACCGTGGTCAGTGGCCAAAGCATATGCTAAGCAAGTAAGGTCAAGTAAGCGCAGGGAAACCAACTTGACTGCGCAGAAGACTACTAGCAATAGTAGACAGACACACACACACATACACGAAACAAATTTGGGGAGGTACACACCTCATAAATGCTGGGGTGCCTTGGGGTTCACCGGTGCCAGCAGATCGTTGCCTCGTTCTTGTTCAGCTGAATCAAGTACCAACAAGGCACCACCCCCTTTAGTTCCGAATTGGTTGTGGCCAACTGTAGTCAGAGCAGAAACTCCCTACCCACCTTCTTGTGTTGGTCTCACCAACCCCCTGTTGAAACTTTATGTTCGTGACACTTCACGATCATGCCGGCAGGGTTCGTAGTTGACCAAATGGCACAGGATCAAAACCTGGTATATACCCCTTCCGCTCACATCCCAGAAACAAATATATAGGAACAAAACATACGGGTACGAGTTTAGGGGGTAGGGTTGGGGGTTCTGATTTTCTATCAGGAACTGACCGGGTGTGACAGTATTGTGCATTTTGGCACCCTAGAAAGTGTGGACTTGATAGAAAGCCAAATATTTTTCCCAGAATCTTAGGACCCCCCAGGATCCATCGATCGAATGAGTGCCAGCGGGAGTTTCTCTAGAAAGTGAGGAGGACTGATCGAATAGCGCGGTAAATGCGGACCAGTTTTGGGCACCTTCAAATTTTTCAACTTTCAAATCATAACTTTCTAGACTTGGGGAATTTGATGGGATTCGATTCAAATAATTCGATCGAATCGAAGAATTCGACATCATATGAAATGGTATGGCAACCGGACGAAGTGCTGGACGAAGTGCTGGCAACCCATTGGAATGGCATGGCCACATGATTCTCATTGATTCTCCATGATTCTTTGTATTTCGAATGTTCACAAATATGTGACAAAATAAATCCAAATGTATCCAAATAATTTCCAAAATATCTGAAGTGCCACTCTTATAGAAAATCAAAACCTGACAGGAAAAGTCTAGGAAATCAAAACCTCGCAAGGAAGTCTAGGAAATCAGATCCTCAAAGTGACAGCCTAGGAAATCAGATCCTGGCCAAAACAGAGCAGAAACTGGTTCCCAGGAATGGGACTCTAGAAAATGGACGGAGGACAGCTTTGGATCCTTAAAAATTCCTCTCTAGAAGCTGCTGCCCATCTGAATGGCAACATTTGACCCTCAGGTCAGCTCAGGCCTCTCTAGGAAATGGCTTCTTACAGAGCCGTTAACCCACCTGATATCCTAGAGGAAACTCGTACAGGTATAACAAAACAATCAGCCGCTCGTTGGATGTGACCTAAAGCACCGCACCCAGTTCTGGGTGCTTGGTGGTAGTGACCCATAGCTTTATTGGTTGGTTGCTATCCCCATCGCTGGTAGCCATGCAACCTAAACATAGACCATCAGCTTGTTCCACCAGGGGGACCTCCTGTGCACAAGGCGGTCAGCTGAGACTCCGCCAAGGGGATCATGCCATCAGCGGCCAACTGTTGCAAGGCCCTCAGGCCGCACAATGAGGCGATGGGAAATGGCACGATGACGTCTGCGTATTTCCTGAGCGCCGCGCCGAGGCTCGACCGCTCCCCATAGCAACCCATGGCAGATCTCCCCCAGGTGAGCAGAAGCCAGAACCAGAAATTCGCAGCGAAAAAGAATCGTTTACCTGCAAATATGGGTGGTTTGTCACAGGTCTAATTACTATGACCCAAGTAGGATCAAATTGCAACCAATTGCAGGTGGGTTCTGGTGGTTTCTCCATAGATAATGGGTTATTATTGGATGGTTAGTAGTTCGAACCATTTTTGGGCAATTCCAGGTTCACCCGTTAGAAAAGAAAAATTGCGCAATACAAAGAGCCATGTTTCCGCGTGTTCACCATGAACTGCGTATAGAGCTGTGGACAGCCATCCTTCAGCAGCAAGCTGCTCCGTCCCGTCGCCTGTTTGTTCAACCACATGGCCGCATCTCCCAGGAAGGTATCGATGCAAACCAGGCAGGGCTTCGCTGAGAGCTTCAACAAGGCTGAGAGCTTCAACAAGGCCGAAACGATGCGAATGCTGCTGCCTTCGCCAGAACTCATTCGAGGCTCTGGGTGTCCCCACCAAACTAGGGACTTTTGATATGTTTATTTTTTTTGCGATTGACAGCTACAAAATGTCATACGTTAAGGTTAACCCCGGAGTACTAAACCTCTGGTTGACTAATGATTGATAGGGGGAATCCCGTAAAAGCCTTGGTTTCCCATTAAAATTGTCGCCCCCAAATACAAATATTACAAGTTGTAAGTAATTATATGATCAACAGTTGCATCGACCCTGATCAAATAGCCTTTCATTGTTCATCATGTATCATTAAAAAATTAACGGACCAAACATAACCAGGTATCGAAGGGGAGGGTACTTAGTGCGCTTGCTGCTTTGTAAGTTTCGAAACGCTACAATTAGCCACTGCTGGTATAAGCTATGATTAGCCATGATTAGTCATGATTATATAGCCATTGCAATCCAATCAAAACAGATTGAAACTACTACGTACTAGCGAGCATTCACTGCTCTTTACCATTTACCATCATGAATTGTTGCTGTCCCTCCTTGCCACCCATTGTTTGACCCATACCAGGCCTCCCTTGAAGGAACCTACCTCCACCAAGAATTGTGGCCCGCTGGAACAAGGAGTGCAAGATGGCGCTCGGCACGTTGGTGTGCGGATAAGAATGGTCCTCCCACGCAGCTGCAAGTGGTGCACCCAGTAGTAGCACTACCTGTTATACCATTTGCATTGACAAAGTTGGCTGAGTTGCACACATGAAGTCAATTCAAGTCATCTCATCCGGTTGAACACCGATGTGAGACAGAGTCACTGCGCCAGCCTCTCCTCTGCCATGGCTGAAGACATGGAGACGTAAGGGCCAGTGGCTGTGCCATGTAAATGTTGACACAGACTCTGATGCAACACAGATCCTGCTGCTGCCCCCACCCGAGGATTATGCTGGCGCCACCACAGGCTGACGGCATGTCCCAGCCAACCCGCTGCAAAAGTGCTGGCTCCAACGAAACACGTGAAGTCAAGCGGAGACGCCATGGCACTGCAGCAGCAATGCAACAGAAAGAACAGTCTTCTCTCACAGCGCAACTCACATGGAATTTAGGTGTTTGATGGCCAGTGTTTGGATGCACTGTTGACTATCGACAGCCAGAACAATCCACCGCCGGGTCTGTTTCTGATGGATTGAGTCTCGGAATGCGAAACGTGATGTAACGGATTTTATCGGTATGTACCAGTAAGTATTTATAGCCAGCTGTCCCGGCAGGACCAGTGTATCCGCGATTGGGACAAGGGAAGTCACAAAATGAACAATCCAAGTCTAGTGCATGATTGCATTTGGATGCACTTGACAATTTGTAACGACAGTTGCTAGTGGCTAGTTGCCATCACCTCCAGCACTGCGCCTTACCAAAACCGCGGATGTCACTGGATGATGTCAAGACATGTCAAAACGGCTTCTGATACAACATGACATGTACAGGACATGCAAAACATGACAAAATCACTGCATACTGCAACGAAAACAGCATGAAGTTGTACACGATATCATTGAGTTAGAATCACGATGACGCATGATGTGCACATGGCATCTAAGTAAATCAAGATTGTGATCACGATTTCATTCCTGAGACGACTCTCTGACATAGACTGATCCCCGGCCGCTGTTTTTCACGTGCCGCTGGTCGTTTTCTCTGCAGACTGCTGGTATCCTGCGCCACCCACTTGCGCCATCCTGGAGGGTGCCGTGGCCCAAATGGTGGAAATCCGAATGGTGCCTAGTAGACAATCCCTGTGACATCAGCTTCTGCAATTGGTCAAAAGCTCCAACGGATAATAGTGCCAAGCAAACCAGCCGCATGAGTGAGCACATAAAAGGTAAATTATTAATACATGTATACTGTATACATGTATACTTAATACATCTTAATACCATCAAACATCAGCCATATACTGCAACCAACAGCGCCACCAAGTTCTCCCCATCCTGGACCTTTGACGTGCGCCCGACCTGCGAGCAGTTTTCGCAACTGTGATGGGTAGGGTGCAAGCAAACGCTCGTCAACGCCACTTTCCACATGCCAAAAAAACACTTCAGAGGCTGCTCATCCCTAGGGTTTCTTCACCCAAGTTTTGGATCTCCATCTCTGAGTTCCGCTTCAAAAGCCAACCAGGATCCTTCCACCCCAGGAACCCAACCCCCGAACGGCAAACGCCTCCGCTTTAGGGAGCGCCAATGGCCAGTGGGATCTGACCGAGGCCCTTTGGGGAGAATCACCGCGCGGTTCATCTCATAGCCTGAGTGACCCGGTGGATCTGTGCAATCAAAAGACTTTGCAAGACTTATCTTATAGTAATATCGTAGCGAAACCTATATATAGTAAATAATGTCTGATGATGACTTTTCCGATAGTACTATAGTAATGATATAGTAATGATGTCTGATGTATAAAACTTATAGTAATGATGTCTCATGTACTCTAATGTAAATTATTTCAAGCAGCTGTTTTGCAGTTTTTTTGGTCCCCAAAGATCAGCAAATTGATTACTGTAGGTTAACCGCTGCACTTTTTGATGCCCTCTTTGCCTATCAATGTAGAAACAAATATTATACTTCAGCCTGTTGAGAACAGTTCCCAACAGTTCGAATCAGGAACAAAAACAGGAAAGCAAGCAATTCACATACTTCGCTCGCTGTCATGAAATCCCTCAACACAATGATCTTTCAATTCACCACTACAGTAGTAACCTGAACCAACATCGACGAACCCATACTGACCATTGTCAAGCATCCTTACTTACCATTGCCAACCATGTTCAAACTATCATTGCTTTCCAGCATCTTGAGCAACCATCCACAATTCACCGCTATCATCCATCATAAACCGTTCTTAGCCAAGAACTGCATTTTCAACATTTTTCAACCACTATCAGCCACAAACAAACATTATCAAACCCTCTATAAACCATGGACCCTCCGTTGCTGTTTCTCCCCAACTTCTGCGCCACGGTGCCGTTGATCATGGCTCCCAAGCACGTTGCATCGCAGCCCACGAAGCGCAGCGCCAGCCTCATGTCAAATCAGGGACGGCCTGGGATCATCCCGGCCCCAGATTCTGAATGAAGTTGTTTCCGCAGTAGGAACACATGTTTCGGATGAAGTCTGGAGTTTCAATGTTTCAGTAGTATTTGTTTACCATCTACCAATGTTTCAGATGAAGTCAACAATCCACTGTACCCAATATGGCAACAGCAGTGTTAGTTCCCCATCTACCTCGGGGTCCATTTCAAATCCCATAAACAATTGACTCACCCTGTTTGTTACTTCCTAGCTGTTCATAATACACAATGATGAACATAAAGTTGGCGCAATCACCAAAATCACTGATGAGCTGTGGCATTCTTGCAACAAATTGATTGCAAACACATTTTGAATCAGAAAATGTGATAAAACATGTACGAGTAGTACATGCATAATTAAGTCAAACCATGATTCCCCCTAACAACTGAAACTCCACGAACTACTGCAGAGTGTAGTAGCTGCTGCGACGCCCATGTTGATGAACCATGGTGCGAAGACCCCTTGATGTTGGCCCCCTGAAAGTTTTCGACCTGAAGCAAACATGCTGTGTCTTTGTGTTTGCACACCACTGGGCAGTGACATATTTCAATCCCTGCATCAACCCTCATTCACCTGCTTCTGAACCACCATCAGTCATCGTCAACCAGCTTATGAACCACCATCAACTCCATCTTTCACCAGCTTGTGAAGCACATCTTTCACCACCACATCCTCAACATCCTCAACCACCAATGATCCCCTTGGTGGGCATGGCCAGTCACCAGCTTCACCACCATGGGCGCTACCTTAAGGCGTCCCGGGCATCCGCGCCCTGCGCGCCGGCGCTCCGAGAAGTTGCCGGGGCTGCCATGCACCGTGAGGTCCTCGGGGAAGCCATGGATTCCCCGAAGGCGAAAGGACGACTGGTGAAGGGTTCCATGGTTGGCAGCTTGACCACTGGACCAATTTTATCCATTGGTCATGGTTGTTCATGGTTGTTCATGGTTGATCATAGTTGTCCATGGCTGACAGGGCTGTTCAATGGTTTCAAGATGTTTCAAGTAAGCTTGATTAATGGATTCATCGAATGAGTGGATTAATTGATGGATATGATCGATAGAATTAGTGGTTTATCAAGCAGCTTGTCAACTAAGAATGGTTAATGCTGGTTGGACAGTTGTCTGCTAAGCAGGCTGTCAACTAATGTTGGTTAATCCTGGTTGTTAATGGTCGATGTCAATGCTTCATGTTGGTGCGACCTAGATGGTGAATAATGGTTGATTGAACCGGTACTTGTTTTGAGTGGGGATTGTGACATGTTTTTACATTTTTTGTAAATTTATACAGTACCCAAACCCAATCCAACAGCAACCGTGGGTTTTGCGATGCTAGGTTGATACTCAACGCATACAGATTAGTAAGGATTAGTACCACAAGGAATCTAAAATCGCCCGAAATCACAAAGAAGCACCGAAAACAGCTCGGGTAAAAATAGAGGGGTGAACATTGCGAGATCGGTATATATTGAGATCCGTACAAACAATCATTTCTGGCACAGTCACTCTGTCAGGTGATATGTGGAGGTGATACATGGTGATACCCCAGAATTGATATGCAACTTGACATATAGCGCGATCGTTCAAGCATAGGGTTGTAGGTCCAAATCCCGGATCATCTGTTAACATGCCGTAAATAAAAACACATGGTTTGTTGCCGTGTTCACCCACCCATTCTTGGCGACATTTCCAATAGACTCGCAGCAATGCGAGATCCGTATCAACAAACCATATGGAATGACGAAATTCGCACTTTATAATCATCGTACCTTGATTTGGGTGGTTTATGAACAGCTGGACTGGAGTTGTTCATAATTATGTCTATTATTCAGTATTTTCCCCTATCATTGACAATGATTCAACATCATTGACCATGATCTAATCATCAACTAGCCATCATTGGCCACCAGCAAGTATAATTGTGCGTCATTAAGCATCACTAAACCATCATTATTCTGGCAAACCATATGCTTCTTGCCGGCCCTTAACCCGCACTAACCATCACTAATCATCACCAAACCATCTTTCAACCATGATTAGACCGGCCTCCAGCATCCTCAAGCCATTTTTGGCCGGACCACCAAACCATTCATCAAACATACGCCATTCATCAGCCACCATTTACCATTGTTGTTCAATCTTAACCATGATCTTTATCAGCCATCAACTTACGGCCATCTATTAGTCATCATGTCAGGTATTTTGCTCTTGGGTGGCACCGATGCAACTGCTTGGGCTTGCTGGGACCCCGCGCACTGTGTATGGAAGCGTGGCCCGCCGTCAGCGCTGCACAGACCTGTCAGCGGCGCTGGGGATCATGCTGGATGGCAACGAGTTCATTCTCATGCTTCAAAAGTGATTGATAAGGATTATTGATAGTGGCTAATGATGTTTGATAACGACTAACCGTCAATTGGTCAACAACAAAATGTTGTATCGAGATGTGACATGCAGTGGTAGTACTCCCTCAACCGTCAAAAACTGCTCATTCCGCCAGGAAACCACCCTTTAGAATGCCTGTATAATCCAATATCATGAAGGCTGATTCTCACTGCAACCAGCCATCACCACAACAATTACCAACCATGCCCGAAATTGCTGGTTCCCATGCGAAAACATACGAATTGAGCAGTGTCAGTCCCCTCGTTGCTAAGTGGTTCATGGAGACTTTGTACGCACGGACCATCGCCTGCTCCCCAAGGAGATCGACATCTGGAATCTCCTGCCGATTCGGCTGAGAGTTGGTGGCTCCACATGGCTCAACCAAACCACTGTGCATATGATCAACCAAACTGCCCCAAAGTTGCAAAGATACGACATCTGTTTCACACGATTCGTGAACATCAGTCAAACAACTCCCCAGAATTAATCAGCCGTTTTCGCGATGATCTTCCTAATATCAAAGGGAAACGGCTCTGTGATCCTGATGAACCACCCTGCACGCCATCAAAACTTTCGTCATGTTACGGTCAAGTCTAGTAAGTCCGCACGCAGCTCCGCCAAGCATAAGTGATGGTTCATCCTCCCAGTTATAATCTTGGCAGAAAAGTAGAATCTAGAAGTCACAGGCTGTTCTTGACAATCAAGGAGGTTCTCAGGTATTGTCAACTAATAAACCACCTCTCTCTTCTATTCGACCAATTACCAGTTTGTATGGTGTCAAGCCGCCTAAGTGCGACCAAAACCTGAAAATACAACCCTGAGCCCAGAGCAATGATTTTGTTTGCCACATGTTGTCGTGGTCCCAAAGCCAAGTTTTTCGAGGTGCAACCACTACTCGTATGAATGTAACAACATTGGCCAGAACCACATCAAGGTCAATTACGAAACACACTTGAATGTTCCGATGGTAAACCTGCAAGTTACCCAAATTTTGGATGTAAAAACGAAATAACATGTTGGTTGTGATTGCAAGAAAAAGTTTGGTAAATTGCTGGTAAGATTGTGCAAGAGTAACAAACCTAGCCATTGACGCACGACACCGGCTAACCAAAGTATTGCAACAGCTGCTGTTTTTATAGTTGGTTCCTAGTATTTCTTCATGGAAACAAAATGCACCAGTCCTATCATCATTGCTACCATGATCACCATGAATGCTTACAGTATAAGTTATACACCTACAACTGCCTGATCACCATGGATCACTACTATTATAATGATTTCTTTCAGCACCAGTGGGTGGAACACCCACAAGCCATGGATGATCATTCTGACAATTCTGACCATTGCATGTTCACCGTCAATCAGTATCAGCCACAGCGGCTGTTATCATAAATCAAAAATAATCATCGCCACCACCCATCATCATTCATCATCATCCATCATCATCCACCATCATCCACCATCACCCATCATCATTCACCATCATCCATCCTCATCCACCGTCATTCACCATCGTCCATCATCACCAATCATCAATCATCAATCATCACCATCACCATCACCATCATCGTCATCATCATCACCATCACCAACACCATCGCCATCACCATGACTTTGACCGTCACCACCATCATCATCATCATCATCATCATCATCATCATCATCATCATCGGTCATCATCGGTCATCATCGTCGGTCGTCATCAGTCATCATCAGTCATCATCGGTCATCATCGGTCATCATCG
>VSDK01005084.1:393367-411358 GCA_009767595.1 Symbiodinium kawagutii | reverse complement strand
ACGAGGATGACGAGGATGACGAGGATGACGAGGATGACGAGGATGACGAGGATGACGAGGATGACGAGGATGACGAGGATGACGAGGATGACGAGGATAACGAGGATGACGAGGATGACGAGGATGACGAGGATGACGAGGATGACGATGATGACGATGATGATGGATGAGGACCGGTCAAATCACCTTGGAAGACTCAACGGAAACTCCAACTGGAGATACCTTGCCGCAATACTGAGCCTCCAGACTCCGAGAGAGGCCAAAAACCTGCATCCTCAGCTGAGAATGCCACTGCCGCGAGCAAATGCTAGGAATTGCTGGGGATTCCCATCCATCTTCACACACCAGATCTAGATTAGATCAAGGCATGAATTACACATGAGTTTGTGTGTGTGTGTATGGGTGTGTCAGTGCTTGGGTACCAAATTCGGCAAGAATTTTGTTTGCACAAGACAAACAGCATCCGAAACCACGCAATCATTCACCCTGCTGGTCCAATATACCTATTGTGGAAGCGGACTTTGACACAGAAACTTGATCGAAGGTACAAATAATCACCATGCGCTCAGGGCTTACTGGGATATGTTTCATGGTGTCCCATGTGTTGCTTACACCCTCAAGAGTCAAAACCCCTCCAGGCCTGGTGCCAGGGTTGCGCTGTGGGATCCCCTGGAAGTTTGCAGAAGAGATGAGCGCTCCAGCAACAGAAGTGAGGCCTCAGGAAACAGCAACGCCACCAGAGGTATCTGAGGTAGAAGCTTCACATGCCTAAGAAAAAGGCTGCTGACATGGGGGTGGTTCTCCATACTAAATTGGCAGTTGCCATGAAACTGCTTACCTTGTGTTTCCATGGGATCAGAAGCGGCTTGTGGCAACTCATAACCATCAGATTTGTCGCTTAGTGATCAATCAGACTGATGATATCAATCCCCCGCTCAGGTAATCCCCAAGTAAATCCAACTAAGTCGTGAAAACATGCACTTGGCCAGTCTTAGACCGCGTGGTTCATGTTGCGTTTCACATGTCTCAGATTATGATAATCCCACTTCAAAACCAAGAACTGAGTACTGGAGCCGAAGCCGATGACAAAACCAGTTGCGTAGCAATTGGCTTATGATCTATCCCATCGAGATTTAAAATGCTACCTAGATGTACGTAGCATAGATATGCATAGATCCTGGTGGTTGAGATTTCTGCCCAACTTTGTGGCGGCTCGCTTTGGGCTGCCATGCAGAATCACTCAAGGGGCCATGAAAGTAAAGAGTTCTTGAGGGTATTTGCATGTATTTGCACAACTAAAAATGTTAACGGATAGTAACGTGAAGGGATTTTGTAGTAGTTCCAACTATCCATCGCATACCAATGTTCCCCATCGTTTGCTGCTAACATGTCCCCATCTCTGCATAATTACATAAAATGACATAACATGACATAACTTGATGTTTTGAGCTGGTAAACCATGATCACTCTCAACCTCTGGAGGTACCAAAGAATCTCTTCCCCAAGAACTTTTCTGCTACCGCTGTCGCCATGTGATAGTGGCTGACAAGCACCACGAGCACGCGCTCTAGCCGTCCATTCGGGCACCGGGATGACCGATGCCAAGGGATAAATGATTCACTTCCGACCCAGCGAGGTCATGAGAAAGCACCCTAAGTTACTTGGGCCGAAGCGGAAGAGAAAACACCTTCTGATCAATTTCATGGTCTCCTTTTCCCTGGCCGCGGTAGCTTCTCATCATTTTCTGGGAATATTTCACTGCCATGACGTGCTGAATGAAGTAAACATATTGGTCAGCGTTCGACACTGCAGCTTGGGGCGTGCTTAAGTCCAGGCATGCTTTCATTCCATATGCCAAATCCTTCGTGCCGTAGTGATGTGACGCTTCGTGGATGATGTTTCCAACATGAAACATGGAGGGTGACTGCCAAGCAATGGGACAAATGTGTATGACATACTGTTGAGGGTCCGAAAACTGGTACCGTTCTCCACAGGGATTGCTTTGCAAATACGGCAACTGCTTTTGAGGACAGTGGTTGCTCACATATGCCATGTTGCGTTGCGTCTTGCACTGAGGGTCCTTGCTGGGTGCTTTCACGACCCGGGTATAGATCAAAACCATGTAGATGTTAAATAAATGTTCGGATACAGCATTCTTCACTTGATCTGAAGCGGACTTGAACCAGCCCTTGAAGAGTTCGTTTAACTTGTCATTGTTGTACTCCTGCTTCACGATTTCCATGGCTTCCACCACCCATCTGGTGGCCAATAAAGCACTCTTGGTGAATTCCTTCTCTGCTCGGTCAGTGATCAGAAACCCCCCTGGGTGGAAATTGGGATCCGGGCGACTGTCAGAAGCTGAACGCGAAGGCTGAAGCAGTGAAGTGGACTGAAACGAAGTTTCCTGGGATGGATAAATGTCAAAAAATCTCTGCAAGACTTGTCTTAGCAAACCCTTTGGTTTTTGCAGCAAAATGCCATCCTCAACCACCTCAGGCGTCCCATCTAGAACTAGATCTTTGCTTTCGGGAGGTGGCTCCAAACCAGTTTCCAGCAATTTGCTGATCGAGACGTTCAGAGTTTCCACACAGTCGCGGTCAAGGCAAGCAAGATCTGGTCCGGGCACCCTTTCATGAAGGATTCTTGGGCTGAGGGCCATGGTAGCTTCGCAAAACCTCTTGAGCGAAATGCGATCTGAGGGCAATCCCAACCGCTGCCAAAGCTCCTGCACTTCTGCTTCAGGGGCTGGCAGTGCATGTGCCAACTGATCTTTGCCAAAACTTCCGTTCGCCGGTGATATGCCTAGGATCTCTGCACCTTGCAACAGATCCGACTTGTCACAGCCTGCAGTTGTGGAAACAAACAAACTCATTGACGAGGTGTCCAGAGTGCGCAAGGCCAATGAAGAACTGAAGAATTGAAGATAACATGAAATGAACAGTCGTGAAAACCCAGCAAATGACAGCATGGAAGGGCGCGAAGGCTGTGAACAGCGTAAGGTATAGCAAACTACAAAGAGCCGATCTGCAGTGCCTTCTGAAGTGAAACAGCAGCGGAAAGCCGGGATTGCATCAAAATTGAGCCATGGCCATTGCACCCGGGGAATTCCAACTTCAGCTGATCAACCAGGAGGCCCATAGTAACTTAGTACTGACAAGCCTACCAGTCGTACGACCACCCAGCTGTCTGATATTGTTAACAACTGCCCGGCTTGACGTTTCCTCTTAAATTCGGACAAAAACGGGTCGCGTTGTTTCCTGGAAACTGGGTGTCCATGAATGGTAGCATCCCACAAGCACCGAAAAATAGAATGGCGTTGACGGGGACGCTTCCACAAATAATCATTGACAACCCCTGTTAGGAAGGGCTCACTCACCACACTGAACTGTGGCAGAAAAGGAACCCAACCAATGGCAGTGAAATGACAATTCCAAGTAAGTGTATCTCCCATGTCCAACAACGATGGTGTAGATCGGTGTAGTGTACTTGATGATGGTTCATGAATGATCGATGACGGCTAACGATCATTCACACTGGGGGTCATCTATCTGAACCATCATTTTCACTTGGGTAGTAGGCAATCAGGGTCAACTCCTCTGCCACACAGCTTGCCGCTCTGTCACCGGGGACCCAGGCCCAAGGATGTCCTGAGCGGACTTCTAAGAAGCTCATTAGCTCATTGGGTTCAATGCGTGATCAAAGATGGGAATCCATGAATGCCTTGACCTTCCTTGACCCCTCAACTCCGCCATGCAATCCATGGTAAATGCCACCCGGTTGGCTGTGCAGTGCCCAACTACATGCCTTCAGGACCATCATCACGGCCCTATTTATCCTACATATTACAAACAGGCTAGATCCCTCACAGGCTGCGGCCTATCCCTCAGCATGTCACTACTGCACTCAGCGGGCCCCCTATGCCACCCCGTCTCAGCGTGCCTGCCCACGACTGCTCTCTCAGAGCGCTCCCCACGTCACACTCTCTCAGCGTGACTATCCACGACGGAACTTTCCCAGCGAACTAGAGCACCACAACATCCACGACTGAATATGTTATATGTGGAATTAAATGAGGCTGGCCGGAAATGATTGGTTTCCCCACCCAAGAACGATCTCCCAGACGCAACCCTGTCAAGCACAGATCTTTATCATCCATAAACCCTCATCAACCATCCGCAACCATCGATTTTTATCATCCATCAACCATCAACCAGTGATTTTCGGCTTATCAACCATTAAATCAAACCACAACATCAATTAACAACACTATTCGCCATTGTTTAGCCGTATAGTAACCACTATTCATTATGATTGCTAACCTTGATGACACCACCTTCGAAGCACCAACCGGTCCTCCAGGATGCCCAGGACACGCTCGTGCGTGGCCAAGCGTTGCACCAAATCCTACGCCACTAAGCAGTCACTGGGGTTGACGTCAGGTGGAGATTGCTATGATTTGTACGTATGGCTATGGGCATAGCTAGGTGATCTACTAACCAAGGTGGCTATAGCATTAGTGGGATGTAGGTCAATACTAGGCAACAAAGGTATAGCTATGGGTCACTATTAACTAACCAACGAAATAAGAAAGGTATACTTGCATGATGTTGCTAATTACTGTATATATAATTTGTGTATGTAGGTCACTATCAACCAACAAACGTACCTAAGTTGGTCATTTGGAGGATGTTCACCACAAGGTATGAAGGTATTGACCCACGGCCACATCTACGAGCCGAGCCTTGCGGTTGGGTACTGTAGTGCCTCCAATCTGGTTGATATGATAAGCCCAAACCCTAACCACCTACCAATTTGCAACAACAATACTAGTAACAGCAACAATTAAGTACAAGTAGCCAACACAAACAAGAAAGAACAAATTCAGGCAATCATATATATATATATATAATATATACTTGGAATCAAAAGGCACAGCAATGATTAACTGGGGTGTACTGTATATCTATCACGGTTCATTGAGGGGGATACCATCAACAAGCAAACCAAACACAGCGGGATGGCTGCACCGCATCCGAATGGCTTTGACGTGTTTTGGATAGGGACACGTTCTCTCGGTTGACCGGTAGACAACAAAAGGAGGAAGATCACGACATATTGACAATCATCAATCACCATGATCACATCAACATGTCGATGTGAACTTGGAAAATAGCTATCATCAAACGACAAATCTACGAGCGAATTGCATACAATCATCCGGACACCATTGAACACCATTGAACATGACAACATAAGCATGGATTAAGCACACATTTTGCCTGGTCAGGATCCTTCTGCTCAAATCCCTGGCACCTGATGCAGCGGCCGCGCCAAGGTATGTGCCGCCCGAAACTTCGCATCCACGTCCTGAGAAGCCGCAGCCGAGAACCACTGAGTCCGAAGCGAAAACAACAGGCTGGGCTCTGATGGGCTCCGGCTTGTGAAAATCAACCCCGAACTGAGTCTGCAACTGCGGCACGCTCCTCGGGCTACACAAGGCGGGTGTTTTCTGGAATAGTTCGAACTGGGCAGCACAAACGTCACAAATGCAAATACTTGTATGTGTGAACATATATGTCGATACTTGACACGTCTTTCTAGCACTATATTGCATAATGTATCTAAGTATTTATGCACTATATATTAGTATCATGTGGTGATGTATGATAATTAGTTAATCGTGATACAGCCTGTATAATTCTGCTCCTGTCTGCTACAGGGTCATGTGTGTATGTAATATATATATATATATATTTATTTATTAGATAGATAAGATATATTATTCAAAATAATTATGTATACCTAGAAATAAAACACATCAAGACACATGAATCTGAATATGTGTGTGTGTGATATTGTGTGATTGTGTGTGTGTGTGTTTGAAATCAATAATGCACCAAAAAAACCATACATATAGTCTCAACGTGTGTATACCGATGCACAAAGCAAATTGGTTGATCACTTGGCCAAGCTTTTTAGTGATCACTCGTGGCCTCAAACCGTGGCCTCAAACCACCGACAAGCCGTTTACTATTACTTTACCAATCTTGTTGACGCTGAGGATCCATCCAGGTCGCAGTTCTGCGGGGAGTTGCCGGAACTACAGCATTCACCAGCCAGGATTCTTCTGAACGTCTCAGTATCCAAAAGGGCCAACCAACAGCACTTGGCAGATTCATCCACCTCTGACCAAACCGAATGACTCGAGCCATCACTGGTTTAGTTGATTCAACCACTGGCTGCCACCGCTTCAATCATGCAGAACACTATACACATATATATATATATAGATGAATCACAGACATCATCATACATCTACGCTTGATAGGTTGGCTTTATCATGTTTGATCTACCCCTTCCGAGGGATCTTTCCTTCTTGATGGCTGCCCGTGCGCATCCCCGCAGTTCTGGGCCCTCGCACGGTGCGCTCCAGCAGCAGCTGGTTGAAATCCTCCCGGGCATGTGCCAAGGCCTCCCCTGAGAGCACCGGAAGATTTAGCCTCAGCGGTCCAAACCAGGGCTGATCAACATGGGATCATGGATGAACCATCCGTGATGAACCACCACCTACACCTACCACATCCTACCACCATGAAGGCCCATGAAGGCCCCAAGTTCCATGTTTGGCTCGAGATCCACAGCTTCGAAGTACGAACAGCTGTATCGAGTTGGTGCGTTGCTTGTGGCGTCTAAGATGAACATCAAACCTCGATTCTTGATCAACTACTAGCAACAACCAGTATGAGTATACAATCTTTCCTGATGTTCCCACATGTGTAATCAGTTGATATCAGGACTCGGTATCATCTATATCACTTGATGCTCAAACCTTTCAGCTTCGCAGCCTGGCCGCAACTGCCTTGGATCTGAGGACCAAACAAGAAACCATCTTCCCGGTAGGCCTCCAACTGGGAAGCACTCAAGGCCTTACCTGCGGCGCTGCTGCTTGAACCGCGGATGTACCCCTGGCTGATCTTCGAGCTGAGGGGCGATCCCTGAAAATTTGCATCCAACGCTGGTCAGGATTTTCCACCAGGTCGGTTACTTTTGCTGTTTGCAACCAAACAACGTGATAATTTTTTGACTCTGTCCATCGAGCGGGAAATTCTGATGGGGACAATACATGTGAGTCTAAGCCCATGAGCTGCTGGTGATTGTTGTCTCGCGTGTCACGACCTGCAGAGTTTCACCCCAACTCACACCAAGCTGTTCAAACTCTTATGGTTTTTGACATGTGATTACAGTAGGCACAGAATGAATTCAGGAATTTCATGAGTTCCCCTGGGGCAACATTGCCAGCAATAACCAAACTACAAAAAAGCGACATGTAAACCACTATCAGAGCATTGCACACGGCTGAACAATGTGACCACTCTCTCCGGCAAAAACAAACAAATAAGCAATGTCAAGAGCAACAATTGCAGCAACTGGTTCTATGCCACCCATTTCTCTACCGCCAGTCTTACCAACCATATGTCAAAAATCCCCAGCATGGAACAACGACGGCCAACAACAGCAACAAAGTACTAACAATAGATGGGGCTTCTCAAAATAGGGATAACCCGCCTATCATCCAATTCAAACCATTCGTAGTCTAGTCTATAGTATTCTGTAATAACAAACCAACCTGTTTTTGGGTACCCCGATTTTAAGCAAACCCCCAGATGGCCAAAAGATGACCAAAGTTATGTTATATGGCAATGCCCCACATCCACAACCTGACTCGACCATCGATCCCTGTATCCCTTGCTACAGATTGGTCACCCACCAATTCTCTGCAACGGGCCTGGACTGCAAGCAGAAACCTGGCTGGTGAAGGAGCTCTGGAGTGGTCACAGCAGCAAATAAATGGAGAGATGGATCCCTTGATTGTTGGGTTGAGTAGTGAATGTTTGAAGCAGGGATTATTCACATTTCTCAACCACGTCTCTTCAAATTCTTCAGGCGGGTACCTTCTTGACCCAGAAACGCTATGAACTCAGAACCCCCTGGTATAGTGCTCAAACTTGCGGAAATCACACTGCCTTGCGGAAAGGGAACCCTCGTCTTTCTGTTCGCCCCTGCCCAGTCTTGGTCCGCGCCAGGTCTGCTGGCAGTTTTCCGTTCTGAACTGATTCTTCGCGTTGCAGAACTGCTGAACTCATCGGTGCAAGAACAACAGGAAGTGCAAGCACCAATACTAGATGCAAATAGATGCAAAGTGTTGAACAAAACCCAATACTAGGTCTTTGTCAAATCAGTAACACAAGTAGATGCAAAGCACAAGTAGCAGTTTTCTTTTGAATGCCATCTGTCAAGATCTTCCTACTACATAAAAATGGCCACGAAAACAAATCCTGGCCTAGAAATCACAGTCGCCTGCTTGGTGGCATGTCCAACGTTTACAGCTGAGGCAAACGATGCCATGGAACCCTGGGCTCCGGGGTCACTGGGGTCACCGACATCTCGGAAGGTGTACTGCTTCAGACCTTCCAACTCCTGAAGCCCATGGGCGGCGAGCAAGTGAAGCGAATGAAATCGTGAAAGTAAATGAGAACCCATTGATATGTTAGATATATATATATATACACATTCATAGATAGATAGATAGATAGATAGATAGATAGATAGATAGATAGATAGATAGATAGATAGATAGAGAGATAGATAGATAGAGATAGATAGATAGATAGATAGATAGATAGATAGATAGATAGATAAATATATATATATATATATGTATGAGTAAACACTGATGAACATATTAAATTGTCTATCAAATGAGAAAATGATGTGTGAAATATCTATGCAAAAATCATGTGATGATAATACTACATATGGGCTCGTATCGAAATGTTTGTTCCTGAAAACGGTCGTAATACCGTAGTTCCATGGGGCTCCGCCTTGTGGCACAATTGTCGGGACACCGCATCTAAACGATAGCAATGAACCACAATTTCTTCAGATTTCGACAACTGTATCTAGCGCGGGCCTGTTTTATTCTGAGCTGCTAGAGCTAATGTCTGTCTGCTGTGGCAGAAAAGGAAAACAAAGGTCTGGTGAGGCAGGGTCTTGGTCTGCCGGTTTTTTCTAGCGCGGATCTAGCGCGGATCTAGCGCCAGAGGAGCGTTTTCACTGGTCTGCAACTTTGGGGAAATTGTGGAGATCATGGATTGCGAAAGTCACCCAACGCATCGAGATAACGACAAGTATCTGGTATAGACATGTTGTCTTTACCAATGAGCTTGAGACTAAGAAGGAAAAAGGCTATGGAGAAGAATCGCAATTGAAAAGGATGCGAACAAATACATGATTCAAAAAAACTAGCGCCAAACAAGCGCGAAACTAGCGCTACCATGGGGGAAAGCAAAATCACTGCATATATACATGACTCCGCCTTGTGGCGAAATTGACAAAACAACATCCACAGTTCTAATATGATCATCGGAGACTAAAAACCTATCAAGCATTTTTGAACGGATGCCATATGAAAATAACACAATATACTACATGCTACACGGCATATTCTTGAAGTTTGCCCGGAATCACAAGACTTGCCAAGAGGTTGGCTCTGTCACATGACCGTTGTCTAAAGCTCCCGGGTCTTGGAATCTGTTTCCGCTTACGCGGTTTCTTCCGCAGTTATGCGACCAAAGTTTCAACTTGCTCGGCCTCAAAATGTTCTCGGCCACTTACACGGAGCTCACGTTCCATGTAGGAAGTCTATCCGATTCCAAATTTCATTTGTTTATGGAACAGGTGAGTCATCGCTGCAACAATAGGGACAAGTGTGAAACATCTGTGCGAAAAAAACATGCAAAACCCATTGTTCTAGCGGTGTCAAAAAAAAAATGCCGGAAAGGTGCCCGAATTCAGCCGCGGAAAGGTGCCCGAATTTCCCATAGTCCATCCATGTCCATCCGTTGGCTATATGATAAGTTATAACATACCCATTCCATTCACGTTCTTCAGTGCCAGGTTCAAGTCAAGCTTCAAGTCATGGTTCATTGGCAGGTTCATCTACCAAGAGGCTTCCCTAGCTCTGTAGGTCCGTGCCTCAGGATGATCCCAAATGGGCGAGCGTTCCGGAAGCGCTGCGAGCGCCTCCCGGGGCCATCTTAGCCTCAGACGCTGACCCCAAGGGAGATCGCTGGAGCCACCAACGATGTGACCAGCTGCAACATGCAGCGGCTACAGGAAGCAGCGGCAAGTCAAACAAGTCACACAGAAATGAAGGCAGAAGGAGCTCTGTTGTAGCATAGAAGCTCTGTATTGCCAGCATATAAGCGGACGAATCTGGAGAAATCATTGCGTTCACCGACCTGAAACACATCAAAATGTGCTAGTTCTCCCTATGAGCCATCACAACTTGGACGAGGCTGAGGCCGTTTGATCTCCATATTCAAGGAATTTCAACTACCAACATCTAGCCATGGCTCTAAAGTCCATATGATATTTTTGACAATGAAATCAGGGTCAGAGCTCCCACCATTTTTTACAGAAATCAGGTACCACCCATGGTTAGTCCAGGACTTCCCATCGTTTCAGCTCCCACCTCCGATCTCGAGCCAGGTGGCAGGGACTGAAGCTGCTGCAACTGAAACTCCATGGCTTCCTCACACGCTTGGAACGCCGAAGCGGTGCAGCCATCTGGCGCCTTAAAACATGGAGCGCAACTAAGGTGGAAGTCATCTCAGCTCATGGCACATGCAATCAATGTATAAATATATATATATAGATAGATATATGATGCTGCATATGATGCTGCATACGTGTCAATTACTTGCTAGAGCTAGACTAAAGATCACAGCATGACTGACTGACGACCAGAGCAATATCATATGTTGCCATTATATTCACTATATATAACATATTATAGCATTATATCGCTAGTTCACAGGATTGCACAGGTATCCAGGGGGCTGCCAGTCAAACAACCGGTCACTCAGGATCACAGCGAACAAGTTGAGATGCTCACCTCAACGCTCCTTGTTGATATTTGCATCGACCCATCCCACTGCCAGTGCCACAGAAGGGTGTAGAAATACTTTGTGCTTCTCAATTTTTGTCAAGAGGTGCACATGGTTATTACGTATTTGCGCTTGATTGTCGATAGTGCCAGAACCACTGTAGATGAATAGGTCCAATAATCATAGTCCATAATAATCAATGATCATCAATTATCATCATCTAATAAAAATAATCATCAAAGATAATCATCAAAAATAATCATCAATCATCTCGTCAAAAGCTCAACATCACACCCTTCAATGTGACTCCAGCTGCTACCACTGGTGCTTTGAATCTGGCTGGCCACCAAATGGTACAGTAGCCTTGGAAAAGGATGTGAGCTGAGGGCCTGTTTCCAAAGCAATTGTTCATTGTTTGTCAGTCCTGGTTCGGTTTTTCTCCTCAAACCGCGTTGGAATGGGTGGAACATGTTGCAACTTTGAGAACAATCAAGCAATTTGGAAACAATCAGCCATGGTTTGTCGAGAAGGTACTTGTTCTGAAGCCCTCTAAAGCCTTGGCAGCTCGCGTCCTCACGTAGTTGAAAGCTTCCGGTCACCTGCAGTAAGAAATATCAAACATGACGATGGTTCATGATGGCTCATGATGGTCAATGTTGATGATGCTTGACAACGATGGTTTGTGATTGCTGGTGACCCCCAACGAGGGGTTGATAGTGCTTGATCCATGGGTCAATGAGTTGCCAAGACAAACTGAATCCACCAACTAGTACTGGTTGTCATTCCTTTCAACGGATTAGCAATTGGCATTCATTCATTCATTCATTCATTCATTCATTCATTCATTCATTCATTCATTCATTCATTAATTTCAACGGACTACCAAATAGTAATTGGCAATTCGTGATTCTTTCGAATCATTCTGACTTGCTAAGAATTGAAAACAAATGTGACCTTTCCCTGTTCCACAGATTGCATGTTCTGTCCAGTTTGTCGGGCCGAAGGTTATGAGGGAGACTGTAGAATAGATCATTTGTAATTCAGTCTAGTATTACCTTACACTGATGATCATGTTTGCTGATTTCGATGGCTGATTATCGACCGCTAATAATCATGTAGCCTTCAATCTACTATTAATCCTTTTTTCGATGGCTGATTTCAATCACATGGTTGCAGTAAATTCTCCTACACGCTTCGAAACGGGTTTAGTTGCGGCCTGGCCGGCCCAGCGCCTCTTCCCCAGAGACACACAGTCGAACATGGTGAGGCTTCGATGAATCCGTTGGATCCTAGTGAAATGACGAGGGAAATGACTTATTGGGAATGGCTTCTCGTTCGTTCATAAATGGATATGATACATGGTCATTTGATGCTTTATTCATCTTAATTCTAGGGTTACAGTATATAGTCGTCAAAGAATGGCTTGTTGATGGTTGATTCATTTCATGACCGCTGAATGGTCAAATGATGTCAAATGTCTGAATATGGGTTCATTAACGCTTGTTGGTTGATTGCAAGGGTTGATAACCAACAGGAATTAACAACAATGGCAACGGTGTCACACGGTGAACCACCCCACACCATGGTGGTTTGCCCATCATCCATTCATAGCGTCCTTTAACAAGCCACACCCATAGCGCCGTAGCGGTTTATAGTGAGACATAACTACGCAAAGCCTTCGAACAGTTCAGTCAGGGCTTATGTCCCACGCTCCACCACAAACAGAGTAGCACATGAACAGTGCAACGCCCAAGGTGGGTTTAACATGTTTGATTCCAAGCGGTTGGTCAACAAAGGTTCACAATCTATCTCCATCTCTTTATACATAGGTTTTCCTATGCCCTCCTCCATAAAAACAAACGGGTACCTCTACACGATCACCCTGGGCTTGGCGCAAGTGACTTGGATACCGGCTAATATCATAGGTATGGACATCAACTATAGCTTAGAAGTAGCTCCGACTCTTAGTCCTAGAGCAGAGCTGTAATTAAGACTTCGGGAAAACAATCATTCCGATGTCTGAAACAAGTATTGGGGACATCCAGGCTTCTGTTGACAGACAACAAAGTTACTGAATCCCCTTTACAAAAGCTTCAAGGAGCACGTAAAACTGATGTAATCCGAGCAATTGCAATCAAAAACACGGATATCCAACTGCACATGGGTCATATGACCCCTTTTCACACCATCTACATAGTGCAATAATTCTATCTTAAGCATCAAGCAACAGAAGGTTCCTGCATGGCTCAATGCAATGTACATGCAAAAACCGCGTGTACACATGTAACATGCATATGTAGATGTACAAATACATACAGTATATGTATATTTTTTTGAGGCAGCATCAAAATTGTTTGCTTGAGGTGTATTCGCAGATTTTTTAGAACGTCCCCTATCGCTTTCCAAGTTTTGGAGTACTCCTTTGGGGTATCGATTTTAGCCCGTCCCTTATCGTTTTATTGACCAAAATCGACAAAACACGTCTCCATGTAACGCTTAAGCCAAACGCAATTGACTGTAATTTGGCTCTGGCTCATATCTTTCTATGTAAGAGGCACATACGCTGCCATATCCATACCGTATGGTCCATACCCCACCTGTGATCAGCCCCGTTTCAGCACTGGTTTCTCTGCCGCCTGCCAGAGACCCCAGCATTCGTTGGCTCGTTTCTGGCGCTGATCCTAGTGGGAGCCAACTTCAACGCTGAAAGCATCCAACAAAGCAATTTTGTAGTATCAGCTGATGGGTTTTCAAGATCATATGATATTAGCCATATGAGTTTTGAAGATCATATGATCAGCTTTGATCAAAGATAGTCAACCATAGGTTAAAGATCATTCTTTTCAGCTTGAATCCAGCTTTAATCATGATTGAAGATATATTTCCGAAATAGCCAACCATGTCTCAACATGGTCAACCTGTCGCTAATATTGGTTCTTCACCATGCTTAGACATCGTTGTTCATCCGCTTGATCAACCATGATCAACCATGATCAGCCGTGATCAGCCGTGATCAGCCATGATCAACGATGGCTAGCATCATTGATGGGAGATCCACTTTAACAAACCCCCCATGATCCATTCCTGTTTCACACAAATGACTTCTATCTATTATCTATCACAAAACATGACCTTCTTATGATACAACTGGAGGTGGCTTATTAACAGTTGGATTTTCCGTTGGTTCGTTATTCCCTGGTCCCCTAGTGTCCTCGATGATTAATCGTTTTTAAAACCACTATCAATCCCTATCACGTTAGCAATCATTAGCCATCATTAGCCATCATGAGCCAGCATGAGCCATCATGAGCCAGCATTAGCCATCATTAGTCATCATTAGCCATGATCCATCAACAACAACCATTATCAACCATGATTATTGGCTACAACGAAAAATAACAAATATCAATAACCATTGTCAACCGATTCCAATGGATTAATTTGTCGCTTCTTGTTGATAATGGTTTTGAGTTATGAGATGTTGTAACCACTATCATTTTTTAACAATTTCTGAATAGTTAAACTATTAATCATAACGTTAACCACAATTGATTGTTACACCACTATCAAGTGTCAGTTCTACAACAATGTGATCCCATTGTTAACATAGTTAACTGATCAACATTAGGGAATTGTCAAAAATAGCCAATAGTTAATGACATAGTAGGGTAATGAATTGTCACTGATCCCAGTTAATGAATTGTGATCCCATTGTTAACATAGTGTTACTCATCACAAAAAAAATTGTCAAAAGTTCTGAATTCGTTACTCACAAAGCCTACGATTCACCGCTACCAACATCTGATCCCAGCCGCATCATCCAAGCACTGGATCCCAGTCGCACACTGCCCGGCTGCCACGTTGCCGGCGATGTTCATGACCAACGCATCAACAGTGGTGCTGCGATGCTTGATAGTTCTGGTGAAGAAGGGCTTATGGTAGTTAATACTGGCTGATAACCAACCGATGATCATCAATATAGTGGCTAAAAATGGCTGATTAAGAACGGCCCACTTTGATGAGTCATGGTTAAGAATGATCAACCATACTTACATAATTATATAGATCTAATTGAACATGTTAATTCCAAAATACAGGTGAACAATGTCTAGTGATGGTTGACACTGGTTAATTAATCATGTTTAACAATGTTGAGCAAACCTCGACTAGTGATCCACGGTCATTCACGGTAATGATAGATGCAGCTGTTCATAAACACCCCAATGCCACTATAAACAGCTGGTGACATTGATGATCTGCACTTCAAAACTTGGGCGTTATTACTATGAATGCTGCACGGCTGATAGTCACTATCTCTTCAATCATTAGGCAATTGTAGACCACAATGGTAATGATGGAACCATTTTTTAAATCACAGTGTTGCAAGCACGCCCAAGCCGCCATGCCATCGCCGGGTCCTCTGTAGATTTCTTGTCCACCATCACAGGGTCACAGCCATTTGCTGCATGTTGTTGTTTTGGAGATGCCACGCGGTTCTGTGAGAACCTTTTCAAGTCTTCAGTTTATCAACTACGAATAATGCAAGGCATGGATGCCAATATGGTTGGATGCTTAGCCAAACGAGTTCAGGATGTGCGTTTCCGCTCTGCATGGTGTTCCATGCGTCTACAATAGGGGTACACCCGACCATCGCGACACGTCCGATTTCTGATGGAGAAATCACCCATGTGGATCTACTTGGGGGTATACAATTCATCGAGTTGTTTAACAAAAAGTGTAAAACTTACCATGCCGTTATCTGCTTGAGAGTCATTCAGAAACCAATGAAAACTCATTATGAGCGCATGTGAGCGCCGCTTGGAGAATGAATGTCACAATCGCATGGAATCAGCCCGTGATTGACCAGCTTGACATTTTTCCGATTGTCCTAGTCCTTGTACTTTACAAGCCAAGCTTTTGCGGTCAACATGAACCAATCACGGCTGCCTACCTGGTACGTGGGAAACATCACCAAGCACAGCCCAGAAGAGAGCGACTCACCAGCCGCTCCAGATAACCGTGGAACCACGCAACCGAGGTTCCCGGAACCCAGGTTCCCCAGAACAGGGCAACCGAGCGGAGAAAAAAGACATGATAACCATGGTATTCATTGAATAGTGGTCCTAGATGGTCAAAGATGGTCAAAGTAATTTAGCATGGTTTCTGGTTGTTAACAATGATCAATCCCAGTGACATGTGATCACATGGAAAATATTAATCTATGGATATGGTGTCCCGAACAATTGCTGGTTGACATGGTTGAGTGTTGCTCCACGGTTCTCAACGGAGGAGATTTCTGGCGGACTTTCGCGCCGGGGAGTTTGTGCCACAGCACAGGTTGGGTTGGACTTAGCCACTTCCGACTCAACGGGACATGATCTTTGATAACCAAAAAGCCAGTACCAATGGTTGATTGCTGGTGTTTTTGGATGTTTTTGGTGCCTTACGCTCGTCAGGATTGTTGAAACCCAAGGTGGTCACGAAAAAAATAGTGTGATTAATAATGACACAGGCAACATCATAGGGGGAAGGCATTAACCATCATTTCCGGAATTACTCTAAATAAGGGTTTCTCAAAATGGGGTCCCCCAAATCATCCACTTTATCAACCATTTATAGTAAGAAACCATCCATTTGGGGGGTCTGGTATTTTGAGAAACCACCAAATGATGTTGCTTCATCCATTTCCGAGTTTTGCTGTAGAACCGTGTTTTCCCCTTTTCTCAGCCACGGCACAATTGCTTGAGTTCTGCAGAGGTTCTGCGTTTTTTGGAGGATGGTTCTTGATAAGCTTCGGTGGAAACCCCAACAGCAAAAGTGATCTTGTTTCACAACCAGAAACAACCATAAGCTTGATCCACAAGCAATAGTAATATTAATAATGATTATCACTATTATTTATTGATCCACTGTTATTATTACTACATATTACTACTATTCCATAAGTGTCACAGATCTCTTTGTACCACAACCCTCCTGGAATTTTCCAGGACACTCCAGGAACCTGTGCATCATCGGAACCTGGGCTGCTGCACCAGGCCTTGCCCCGGAACCTGCTGGAACCGAGCAGGAACCGAACCTTGATCTGCCAACTGCAGCGGAACCTGCCGAAGCCTGTCTAGGCTGAAGAGCCCCTCAGCTTATGCTGAAACAAAAACAGTACGCAAGCAGAAAAACCACAACTCTGTCAAAGAATGCCAACCAATTTGGAACTCAACCACAGCCAACCCCAGCAAACGTTGGATTCAACTTCTGCCACATCAATTTCATGCCCTGCTGCGCGGTCTCCTTTTAAAACGTTTCTGCTTTCGGTGGCACGCTGAAGAAAAGGAAAGACATTCCAAATGCCAAAAGGATCTCTGTGGCGTCGAAGGCTGTGGAGAAACCGTTTGGTCCTTGGCGCCCAGGTTTGCTGAACGGAAAATTACTTTACTTCGTGTGATCCCCACCATCACATGCAAATCTGACACAGGTCTATCTGGCAAAGCTTTTGACATTCTTTCTGGCATAGCTTCTGGCATTTTGTCTGGAATAGCTTTTGGCATTCTATCTGGCATAGCTTTTGGCATTTTATCTGGCATAGCTTTTGGCATTCTATCTGGCATAGCTTCTGGCATTGTATCTGGCATAGCTTTTGGCATTCTATCTGGCATAGCTTTTGGCATTCTATCTGGCAAAGGTTTTGGCATTCTATCTGGCATAGCTTCTGGCATTTTATCTGCCATAGCTTTTGGCATTCTATCTGGCAAAGGTTTTGGCATTCTATCTGGCATAGCTTCTGGCATTTTATCTGCCATAGCTTTTGGCATTCTATCTGGCATAGCTTCTGGCATTTTGTCTGGCATAGCTTTTGGCATTCTATCTGGCATAGCTTTTGGCATTTTATCTGGCATAGCTTTTGGCATTCTATCTGGCATAGCTTCTGGCATTGTATCTGGCATAGCTTTTGGCATTTTATCTGGCATAGCTTTTGGCATTCTATCTGGCATAGCTTCTGGCATTGTATCTGGCATAGCTTTTGGCATTCTATCTGGCATAGCTT
>VSDK01005084.1:308074-391727 GCA_009767595.1 Symbiodinium kawagutii | reverse complement strand
TGGCATTCTATCTGGCATAGCTTTTGGCATTCTATCTGGCATAGCTTCTGGCATTCTATCTGGCATAGCTTTTGGCATTCTATCTGGCATAGCTTTTGGCATTGTATCTGGCATAGCTTCTGGCATTCTATCTGGCATAGCTTTTGGCATTCTATCTGGCATAGCTTTTGGCAGGGGAGTTCAGGTCCGGCAGGGAACACTGGGCGTGGATGATGGTGGTTGAGGTCCGGCAGGGAGTACTGGGCGTGGATGGTCGTGGTTGAGGTCTGGCAGGGAACACTGGGCGTGGATGGTCGTGGTTGAGGTCTGGCAAGGAACTGGGCGCAGATGGTCGTGGTTGAGGTCTGGCAGGGAACTGTGCGTGGATGGTCGCGGTTGAGGTCCGGCAGGGAACACTGGGCGTGGGTGGTCGCGGTTGAGGTCCGGCAGGGAACACTGGGCGTGGGTGGTCGCGGTTGAGGTCCGGCAGGGAACATTGGGCGTGGCAGGTCGTGGTTGAGGTCCGGTGAGGAGGAGGAGGACAAGGAGAAGAAGGATAACATAAAATCTAACAACCCTCACCTGCCAGGTGGGGAAAAAAGTGAAACCGCAAAACTCGGCAAGACCCATGTTTTGTGAATACATTACTATCAAGAATGAAATCTCGCTATGTCTCGCTTTGTGAAAGTGTCACAAGTTGGTGCGCAAGTCAAAATACAGTTTACCGTTGTGGTTTATTCATATTCTGGACATAAAGACGTTCGTCATCCCTTCATTTTTGATTAGCAAAGCAATCAAATGCTGGAACCTTAGGAATATCTGCAGTGCTACCCGCTGCTACTAGCATATACCCTATAAGATTTGCTCGTCAACATACAGTAAAGAAACAAACACCTTGCTTAAAAATGGAATCAGGCACATCCTCGTCGTCCTTTGGACAAGCATACTCGACGATGGTAAAGTTCGGCTCGCCACACGGCGATTGCGATCTATGGTTTCTTGGGAATTTGGCCCTATCGCACTGGAGAGATCCTTCTATGGAGCACGTGCATCAAGGGTGCAGCACATTGCCGCACAAGCAAGGGCTGAGAGAAAAACTCACCGGCTCAGCGGCGCATCAGGTCCAGGAAGGGAGAGGCAACAGACAAACAGCTTTGCGACGTCACAAGTTTGCTGCTGCCTGCAACGAAATGATTTTTTCAACAACAAAAAACCCGGCGTTTGATTTCGCCGAGCACTACCGAGGTCGACAATGGATGTAGGCGTGCAATCCAGGCCAGGACTTGCACAGTCCTTGGTCTGATCACCTCTCTCATAGTGGCCAGAGTCTGGCTAGACACTTGCTCGCGGTCTGCACGAGAGACTGCACAACATCCAGTTACTAAACTCATTGGACTCTGAAATTTGGTGGCTGCACTTTACGCATAGACCAAGTATACCAGTTGATGGGTCATGTTTTCTTCATTCTCACCGCAGGACTGGAGATTGCCGCAGTGTGTCAAGGCAAATCCGCTGGTGCACCAACTGCTTCCAGCAGTGGTCTGATTCTCAACACTGGATGCAGTCTGAAGCGATCTTGACGCCTGATGGACGCTGCTGCCAGCTGTGGCTTGTCCAAAGGAGCATGCTTGGTGTTGGAATTTTCTTGCCAAAGCAGTCCCCAACAAAACTCTTCATTGACCACATCCCTTTATATACTCATCTACAGGCAATGGTAGTTAGGTAAAAGGAAGAGAATTGTTGGCACGAGAACAGCCAGTGATTTGTTGCTGTTGCCATCTTTGATCCAAGGAGAGCGGACACGTTCTCCCCTCTCATTCCATGCCTAACAATCCCTGCAGCTCCTCAAGAATGAGTCCTCCACACAGTCCCAGCTACCGTGATAATCCACATGGAGATGTTATCTTTCGCTGAAAGTCTGATAGCTTTCCATGCTCAACACTTGGTTCAGAATAAGCTGTGCAGCAAACCCTTCTTGGTACCAACCCTGTCACCACAACAATGTGGGCTGGCCATGGCACGGCCTGGTTTGCAATACAGAGCGAACCCAATGGGGTCTACAAACGGTTGGCTTGTCGACCACAGGGCTTTTGACAAGGCACTATTTGACACCGCAAATGTTCTGTCTTGCTAGCACAGGTGGCCCGAATCGATGCATAGTTGTTTGCTTCCCATGCTAGATCAACGACCAATTGACCTCCATGTTGGCTGGACATCAACTGTGGTAATCCCTGCAACTATTCCTGAATAATGAGTCATCTACTGTACACAAGTCATTGACCTGCCCATTGCTTTGTCACTTGCCACGCCACCACTCACAACATCCCACACTGCGCAGAGCTTGTTCGACCACCTTCCAGTGTGGGGAGCAAATTTGTCTAGGCAAATTCGATCATTTTAGGGCTTGTCAAGCGGCCACACAGGCTAAGCCTGCCAGGCAAACCTGAGGAAGTCTCAGAAATTCTGGCTAGTACAATTGGAAGACCTATGCAAGCATCCTTCCTCAATCCTTTTGCACTAACCCCTCATCAAACAAACTCAGGCGGATCTGAAATGAACTGTCTGCGGTGCTCATTACTTAGAACGATACAGCAAACCCTTTTCAGCACCAACCATGGCCCCATAACACTCTGGGCCAGTGATGTTGGGGTATGGCTCACAACATATGGCGAACAGCGTTCTTGGCACAGTGGGGCCTTTGTCTGGTTAAAGCCTGAAGCAACGCTGCCCAAGCTCTTCGACTATATTGTTGCTCACAATTCTTATCCAGCCCAAGATACCCAATGAAGACATCACTTTAAAGCTAATCTAAGATCTTGGTTCCTTCAATCTGCACAATGCTCTTAATTTGGCCACGGTTCTACAAACTTCTGACTTGTCGACCCAACGGTTTTAGACAAGGCACGATTTGATACCGCAAATGTTCTGTCTTGCTAGCAAAGGTGGCACGAATTGATGCATAATTGTTTGCTTCGCATGCTATATTAGCGAAAAATTGACTTCCATGCCAACGGAACATCAGGTGTGGTTATCCCTGTAGGTATCCCTCAAGAATCAGCCATCCACACAGGTCATAAAGAGCACACCTCAACGCAAGTGGCTTGTGTTGTCACTTGCCCCGCCACCACTCACAACATCCCACACTGCGCAGAGCTTGTTCGACCACCTTCAAGTGTGGGTAGCAAATTTGTCTAGGCACAAATTCGGTAATTTTAGGGCTGGTCAAGCGGTTACTCAGGCTAGGCCTTCCAGGCAAACTTGAGAAAATCAAACAATTTCTGGCTAGTACCCTTGGAAGACTGAAGAAGAAGCAGGCATGCTTGTTCAATGCTTTCTGCACTAACCCTTCATGAAACACACACAGGCAATGATCACACCAAAACAAACACTTCGCAAAATCTGAAATGAAATCCGTGTTTGCCACTTAGTTGAAGGAAAGCTGTGCAGCAATCCCTTCTTGGCACCAACCATGTGGCCGGTGATGTTGGGGCATTGTTCACAACACATAGCGCATAGTGTTCTTGGCACAATGGGGTCTTTGTCTTTTTTGACACCTGAAGCAATGCTGCCCAAGCTTTTCAACTACATGGCTGCTCACAAGTTCGTCCAGTCACAAAAATGATCTAATGAGGAGACCTAATGTTAAGGGCTTGATTCCTTCAGCCTTCAGTCAGCACACTGCTCTAAATTCTGGCCACGATGTACCGACGGTTGACCTGTTGACCAAACGGTTTTTGCCAATTAAATTGCTGCTGCAAATATTCCATCTTGCCAGCACAAGTCTCACAAGCAATGTCACTTGCCTTGCCTCTACACACAGCACACCGACAGCTCAAAGCTTGTTCAACCACCTTCAAGTGTTGGGAGTAAAGAGTTTTACGCAAATGTGGTAAGACTTCCTACTGCACAGCCTAGCCCTACCGCTGGACTACCACACAAGTTCCCGCAAAGCATCAAAGTTCTGGCAGGTCCCAGTGAAGGACCAACGCGGGCATCCTTCGTTGGCTTTTGGACCAGTGGCCTGTGCCCAGTCAGGCAATGATTGGACCAATGCCAAAGGCTCCGGCAAATCTGAGAGCCTTTCGTGCTCAACACGCCGTTCAAAGAAAGCTGTGCAGCAAACCCTTCTTAGAACCAACCATGGGAACATAACACTCTGGGCAAATGATAGCAGCTTGCAATTCCAGAAATGGTTGTGAACACTTGCAAGAAACAGATAAGGTTGGTGGTAAACACGGGTTTAAGATGGCCCCATCAAACAATTCAGTGATACAATCATAAGTCTTCTCTGGCAGAATTCATACCTGCGAACTCAATTAGGCAGGAATTCTATTGAATTCTAGCCTGAACTGGAAAGTCTGCCTTTTCAGTGATCGGGCTTATTTGCGGGCGGAAAACCCGTTTCAAAGCATTTAAGGGCTCACAGTAGAATGATGTAGCAAAACCATGAGCAGCCATTGCGATACATAAACTGGTTCTTAGGGAAATCCATTCGGGCAGAAATTTTGGAAAACCATAGGTTTTGGGCAGAAGCAGAAACTGCACACGGAAAATCTGGGATCGGGCAACTGTTTCAGCCTGAAAGCTTTCAAGCAATTGCAGCCTGAGGAAGTAGGTATAGGGGTTTGTTCGACAATTTATTGATGAGATGTGAATGTCGAAGTGTAAACATCTGCACACCGCTTCAATCTTCACGATAGTTTCGAGGGATGATCGAAAGCTTTGGCCAGGCACCAAACCCTGAGTCTTCCGCTTTGATCTCTGGACAGGCACTGCAAAACCCTCGGCAGTCTGTCGAGGGGAATACCATGCACGAATCCACACGGAGATTTGAAAACAAATTCAAGCAGACCCAGCAAGTCCAACCACAAGGTTTAACTATGTCGTTAGTATAACCCCATGTCTTTACCTAATAACACCAAAAAACCTTGGTGTTCAGTAAGTAACATGACATCACACAAAAGTACCCTGTGGCTAGATCTGCGTTTTCTTTTAGAACTTTGAATGATGTGCGGGGCTAGCCACCAACGACACCCACAAATATTCACACCACCATTGCTTTCTGCCGACCACTTGTTCTCACTCACTTGGGCAAACCGCTTCAAGATACAGGAACAATTGACTCAAAGTCGGCAGTGTGCACATGTGCGCCCTGACCAAGTTTTTGAATGGTTTTCACAGGTTTTTCACGGTCTTTTCACACACCTTTTATGGGCTTTTCACGCTGTTTTCACGGTATCTCTATTCGACAGTACTTTCTGGACCCTTTGTTCTGGTCATTTTTGGCTGTTTGGTTTCCTACTTGTTGGAGCGCTGCCGCTGCGTATGCCACGAAGCCAAGCAAAGGGTATGTTCTGCACCCTATATGAGCCTTTATACTTCGCTGTTCGATTCGTACTTGTAGTATACATCTTCCAACCCCAAGGTTTAACCTTGTTGTTGCAACCACCAAGGTTTAACCGTGTCGAGGAAGCGTAGGGAGATCTGAAATGCACCGTCTTCGGTGCTCCATACTTAGCGCAAAGAAAGCTGTGCAGCCGGACCAACATGGGGCCACAACACTATGGGGTAGTGATGTTGGGGTATGGCTCACAACACATTCTTGGATGTTCTTGGCACAATGGGGTCGTTGTCTGGTTAGAACAACTAAGTTGCTGCTCACAATTCTTGTCCAGCCCAAAGTACCCAATGAAGACATCAATTGAACGTTAAGCCCTTGATTCCTTCAATCTGAGCAATGTTTGCAACTTGGCCAAAGTTCTACAAACGGTTGACTTGTCGACCCAACGGTTTTAGACAAGGCACTATTTGATACTTCAAATATTCTGTCTTGCTAGCACAAGTGGCGCGAATTAATGCAGAATTGTTTGCTTCGCATGCTATATTAACGACCAATTGACTTCCATGCTGACTGAACATCAGGCGTTGTTATCCCTGTAAGTATTCCTGAAGAATCAGCCATCCACACAGTCGGAATCACCATCAGTGACCATCAGTCATCCACACAGTCGGAATTACCGCGAATGATTTTCGCTCAGGCATTGTGAAAGTCAACCACGCTCAACACTTTGAAAGCTGCGCAGCAAACCCTTCTTGGCACCAACCATGGCACCATAATACTCTGGGCAGGTGATGGTGGGTCCAACAGCATATGAAACGCACACAGACCATAACAGCGTACTGAGGCAAGTCTGAAAGTTCTGAAATGAAGCATTTTCCGTGTTCATCACTTTGTCCAAACTTTGGGACAAACGACAGCTCCTGAATACCAAAACAATCAAACATACCAGTTGAATCCAGTTGAGTGAGGTCCAAAAGGTATGTTTACAGGCCCATTTCGCCGCCATCACTTAGGCATTCCTTACGCGACCACAGGTCTTACTTACGCGGGACAGGTAAACAAGTTAACTTACGCAGCACCTTGCTGCGGCGTATGTGAGCCTGCATTTTGCTTACTCTGAAGCTACATGACACAACTCTTATAAATACAAATTGAGGGAGGTTTAGGACTTCATTCAGCTGATGGAACATGTTTTCGTCATTTTCCGCACAGGACTGAAAATTGCTGCAGTGTGTAGCAAATCCGATGGAGCGCCAGTCGCTGCCAGCTCTGGTCTGGATGCAGTCTAAACTGGTCTTGACGCCAGATAGACGCTGCTGGCAGCTGTGGCTTGTCCAAACAAGCATGCTGGATGCTCTACCTATTGAATCCGTTGATGCACAAGTTAATGTTTGATTTATTTTTGCTTGGGTAGCCTTGTTATATACCCAATCCCCCAACAAGAAAGGCTCAACTTGAAAGAAGAGGCTGGTACTTCCACTGGACAGTATCAATTTCCCATCACAGTTACGCGGCCTCAACTTGGTCTCCCAGTTGGAACGTTTGCTCTGCAGGTACTGGCATTGACCCCTTGCTTCCCATAGCTAGTTTCTCACAACGTTTGGCCAAAGTGGCACTAGATGACAGTTGGCTATGGCTAAGGTCTTGATGCACGGCCTTAAAGATACAAGTGGGAAACCTCCAAAAGAACACTTTGTAGGAATGTGTCTCCAATTTAGACATTTTTTGGCGGAAGCTTTCATCTTGATCAAATCGGAAAAAAACAGATTTTCAACTGCAAACTCTGATTTTTGCAATCTCCGCAAAGTCTGGTGATTCAGTCCGACAATTCTGCGAATTGGAAACAAATTTAGATCAGGTCTACTGCATAGACGACTGGTTGTATTCAGCTATCAGTTCTGCAATGAAGGTCTCTTTTGGCCAGGTGTTTAAGGAAACATCGAGGCCAAAATGGTTCCAGTCAAGAAAACGCTCGACAATTCAAAAATCGAATCGCTGGAAGGATTCATTGATTGTTGGATAAAACAAATTACACTCGTTTTTTTTGGAAAGCGCTACCCAAAAAGCAGGTGGAGCATAAATTGCCACTACATTGGAGGTACCTGGGGAATTTGTTGCCAAGCGGTTCCACAAACTTAAGCTATTCACTGGCAACATCCTTTTTAGACTGGAAGATCTGCTGTCAGAGTTGCGCACAAACAATTTTTGACAGTGATACTAAACTCAATCCTGCATCACTCCTGCATCAATCCTGCTCGACCAGCGCTGCCATGCCATCTGCGAGTACTGCGATACTCATGCTACACTCCAAAAAACATCCACGCCCTGACAGAACTCAACCCGGTGACGTCAGGGAGATTATGTTTTCCCTGGGTGAGGGGCCCAGGCGACACAATCTCCAGCTGACAACCCTATTCTCCATCTGAAATCTCGTGGCTTACTGCTCTTCATCTCACCCTTGAGCAGTCGATAAATGTGACATTCTCGCTGTTTTGATCATTGTCAATTGTGGATCCCGTTGAAAGAAAACGTGGCAGTTCTCAGGCCAGAGTCCCTCTTCTTCTTTCGTGCTGTAGGTATGGATGGTGAGAACTATAAATGTGAAACAAGTAAAAAAGGAAATTGCCATACCCGTAGGCGCCCCATGGGCCTCAGTACCTGAACTCGAGCAAGTCGAAAAATCTGCTTTGTTGAGTCCATTTGGTTCCAAGGTCCAGGTCAGAAGCTGGTAGAAAAGTCTGTGTTCAAAATTCTTCAGCCCCAGCCAGGATTTGATCGGCGGCGTTGCTCAAATCCTGTGCGTCATTTTGGATTGGAATCACCCTTCCACCTAGTGCAATTCTTGGATTTTTCAAAATGTCTCAAATGGACACAATTTTGCTTCCAAAATTGTTGCTAGCGATACGGGAATTTGTTTTTCTGAAAATTTCTGCGTTTGTGTTCGCGCGGTTTACATACGTACTGGTCATGGCCAATTTGTTCTGAAACCTTTAGGTGAAACCGGTCGGGAGAGGAGACCAGCTGGAATCTCCAAGGTCTCTAAAGCATAGAGCAGTTTTGATTTTATGAAGCATTATTATTTATCAAAATTCTATTCCTCAGACTGCACTATGCCTCTTTCCAAAAATCCAAAACACAATCCCGGTTTTTCCAAGTCGTCATGATAGAAGCGATTGTGCAAGAAATCTCTCATGCAATGTTTACATGTTTCGTCAAGATACCGCGAAGATAGTTAGGCTCTCATGCGCATGCGCAATCCATTTCGAAACAAACACGGCTGTGACCGTTCATGGCCAAAACGTTACATTTGTCATGATTGAGCGTCAGCCCATAATTATGCCGAGTCCTCTTCTATGGCATGTAGGAGACGGTTCATGGCAGCTGTGTTTTTTGAAACCAAGGACGTCCAGAGGGGTTGGAGGCTACAGTTGGATTTTGCATGAATGAGGAGTCCATGGGCGGTTGAGTACTCGATTGGCGTTCCCATTCTTTTCGGTCCATGCCTTTTGCGCCTCCCGTAACAATTTGAGACGGCAACTTCTTTCCTTGCTGCAACATTATCCAAAGGATCTACATGGCTGTCGCACGCGCAGGAAGTGGCCCAGTTCTATATTATTCAGACTATTCAGAATATTGTTTCCTTGAACATGGAAATGCGATGGCTTCGATTTGGACTGGTAGTCCGCAGGATGCCAAGCCTGCTGTCAAACTTTGGCAATGTCAAAAACTTTTCCAAGCTTTTCAGGACTTTGCACTTAATTCGTTTTGCGAACAAGCTGGGCTTTGGGACATATGGCATGTTGGACACTTGCAGACCTGGGAAGCTGCGCATGAAAAAATAGTAATACGTTATTCAATCTCAGTGGTTTGATGATCCAAAGCTATGTGGTATCATGTGCGAACGGGGGCATTTGTTTGCATTACCGGCCTCCCGATGCATAACTTTGAAGCGGCAACTTCCTTCTTTGCTGCCGCACTATCCAAAGGATCCACATGGCTGTCGCACGCGCAAGAAGTGGCCCAATTCGATACTATTCAGACTATTCGGAATAGTTTCCTTGAACATGGGAATGTGATGGCTTTCAGTAGGACTGGTAGTCCACAGGAAGCCAAGCCTGCTGTCAAACTTTGGAAATGCAAAATACTTTTCCAAGCTTTTCAGGACTTTGCACTTAACTCGTTTCGCGAACAAGCTGAGCTTTGGGACATATCGCATGTTGGACACTTGCAGACCTGGGAAGCTGCGCATGAGAAAATCATACGTTATTCAAAGTCAATGGTTTGATGATCCAAAGCTACGTGGTATCATGTGCCAACAGGGGTATTTGTTTGCATTACCGGCTGCCTCCTGATGTACACCGGGATCTTCGGTAAGACACACTTAAGTGTCTGCTTGGAACATTTCTGCCCTTTGGGTGGTTTTGAAAACGGAATGAAACTTGGCAATTTCCTGCCAATCCGGTCATTTTGTATTTGATACCTTTTTTTGGCTGACCTCATTGCATTTTGTGCAAACACATCTTGACTTTTTCTGAGCGGAAATTCCCATCACTGTCAGCATGACTGGGAATTTGCAAATTTGAATTTTCATTTTTTCTCAAAATGGACGTCTCCACTGTGGAATGGACAGATCATACCCTGTACCCCTGGTTCCCCCATCATCAACCACGGTTTTCCCACTCTCGTTGCTGAACTGATCCCCAGAATTGTTGGTTGACAGCTTCTTATAGCCGAATGAGTTGAACACCTCAACAGCTCAGCACCGGCGTGCAGTTCACATGCGGTGAACGCCTCTAGGCGATGCCATGTTGGAAAGCCCATGTGCTAAGAGCACAAGGGGCACGTTTCTCTGGCAAGTGTCCGGAAACCACTCCAAAATCTGACTGGACAAAAACATTGTCACCAATGACTCACTTTCTCAAGGGTTGTTTATACCTCCACAAGGAGATCTGTTCCCAGGTCGAACGCAAAACCAGAGCAGGTGCTGGGGTGAGGACTTAGGGGCCCACGTCTGAAATGTACTACCCACATCTACCCACTATACTTGGACATTCACATTGGCACCAACTGACCATCCATGCATCAACCATCCATTGAACGGCTGTGGATCACAACCGTCCGGACAGATTTCTCCAAGGCTGTGCGATTCCAAGGGGCGCCAGCTTCCATAAGGTCTTGAAATTGCGAGGTGATTTGCCAGCTCAACCCACGAGTCTTCATAGGTTTGATGGCATCTATGTAGATGGCGATAGGCTACAAGCTTCTACAAGCCAGATTTTAAATGATCAGAGCAATTCGTAGTTCTTTTCGATCAAACTGGACCTCCATGCATCTCCATTTCCTATGGTGTGGCTCGAAGGGTGCGGCTTCTTGCAAGGATTTGCTGGTTCAGGTCCTGAATCATTTGCAGGAAGGAGCGTAGATTCAGGGTCAGCCGGAAATTGGGATGTAACATGAGACCATTGCGTGATACTGCTACTAAACCTCAGGACTTCATATTTGTATCTTGGCCGTGTCATTGGAAAGCACTATAGTGGCCCGTAGTTCATTTCGTTCTTAAAACTGTTTATGCATGTCATGGATGAGATTCCCAAACGCAGCCAGTGTGACATTACTGCCACTGCACATTGGCCCATGGCAGTTTGTCGATCCGCTCTTGAGCCTTTTTGCTGACTGGAACAAGGTCCTGGGCAGGCAACAACCATCGGTTGACATTGATTAACCATCATGAACTTCATGACACCTCCATCATCATCCATCATTGATTAACCATCATTGACCATACTTTATGCACTTGAATAATTTTTGACCGTCATAGCGCAACCATAGTTTAATCATCCCAATGTACCATGTTCTTGGCTAGATTTGAATTGTTGACCTTGCAACATCGCTGTCCTGCTGCTGGAGCTCTGAATCTCTCCACGCCAATCGTTTGCTCAATATTTCCATAGTGAGCACTGGATAGTATGGCCACCAGGCCCACTGTCGCACCATGGACGACCCAGAAGGTGATGAGCTGTTGATGTTTCTTTGGGTTGTGTGACACCTGAGCACTCCTTGCCACAGGTGAAAAGGTTTCCGCAACATGTTTGGTGAGTCGAAGTATTGAAACGATTCCCACATTGGAAGGAAACAGGACTTTCATGGCGATGTGAGCTGCCCTGTTCTACTACATGGGTGCAGGTTGATTTCGGTTGGTTTCCTCCGGACTAATGCTAAGGATTTTGAGGCTTGTTCAGGCAGCTTTTCGGATGACAACTGGCTGTTGGAGATCCCAAATGGTGATGTGAGATGCCCAGTGATTGATGTCATGTTCGATGTCATGGAGTAGCTGAGCCCCTCCCTCGCACCGGAGTCCCGGCGTCTGATGTGGTCTTGCCTGCACCGAAATTGCATTGCTGCGAGCCACACATCACCGCGGAAATTGCATGTGCTTCACAAAGATTCTGCTGAACATGATCCCTGGCACAGAATGCCACAGCCAACCATGCTCCAGCAAACCTAAGAATCAACTTCTGCAACATCAATTTCATCAGCAGATACTTCATCTGAGAGTGAGGATTTACGGTGGGTCCGGTTGGCTTGGGTACATCGACGTCCTTTTAATCCAAGATCATATCCTCATCAACATGGCCGGTGCCGCCCAACAGGCGCACCATGCATCTAACACAGCTGGTGAATCAGCCGACACTGCCGTGTTCTACCAACATGCATAGTCCATTGGGTGGCAGAAAAACAAAGATATGCCACCAATGGCGGGATCTCAAGGTTTCGACGCTAACAGTACTGGGTAGGTAAAAGTCGAGCGTCAAGGCGAAATGGAAAACGCTGTCACCAACAAAAAACCATAAAATCATGGAATGTCGGGCAGGGATCTACAATAAAAGGAATCTACAATAGAAGAAATGATTGCTCTTGGGCAGGCATCTACCATAAAATCATGGAATGCCCACATGGACCAGATAAGACCGCTGCGTCATGATCATCGTGGTTGTGGCTTCAATATTGGCTCAACTTTTTTTCTTCTGCGGGCAGGAACATAAATAAATCAATCCAAGCATGGATGGCATGCAGTGCACGGCATGACATGGTGGCGAGCTAGTGACAAAGAACATCAGAAAAGAAACAAACAGCAATAGTCAGGTGCATGGCTTTAAGAAAGGTAGTGATTGTTTGTGGACTGGCTGGTTCATAAACATGCACTGGTATTATTACCAGGCGCCATAAGCAAGTAGTATAACATACGTGTTCTTATAGAATCTAGAGAATAAATTCATGTATGTATATGTATGTATTCAGTCGGTGACATAGCCATAGCCATAGCCATATTAATCAAGCTTAATAAAGCAATTGTAATTGTATAAACACAAGCCTGATATCACAGGTATCAGATTACTTCATACTGAATCAAATGTTCACTAGAACTTGAACATACCCTTCATAGCAATTGTGAGCATAGTTGGTGGTAGTAGCAGTAGTAATAGTAGTGGTAGTACTAGTAGTAGTAGTAGTAGTAGTAGTAGTAGTAGTTGTTGTTGTTGTTGTTGTTGTTGTTGTTGTTGTTGTAGCAATAGCAGGAGCAGCAGCAATAATTGTCTTAGTAGCAGTGGCTGTAGGAGTAGCAGTAGGAGGCGGAGTGGTAGTAAGTAATTCAGTCAGCAAGTGAGTTAGTAAGGAGGTAAGCAAGAAAGTAAGTAAGTTGGGTAGTAAGTGAGTAGTAATAAGTAGCAGTAAATAGTAGTAACAAGTAGTGAGTAACTAGCATTGACTAGCAAGTAGTATACAAGTATAAGTAGTATGCAGTAGTAGTAGTAGGCCGGCCAACAAAGGTGTCTTTTCTCGTGTACCAACTACTACAACCATATATGTATATTACTGATAACAACTTGATTGTAGCTATACCTGTTTACAACCCTTGATAGTTGGCAAATAGCTATACTTACCCATGATAATTGTCAATAGCTATTTCCCATAGCCACCTATCCCTGGCTAGAACCATATCACCATCACCCTGCTTCAGCTGGTTCTAGCCCTTTCAACCATTCGCCAACAGCATCGCCGGTCAATGAGATTTCTGGAGCTCGGCCACCAGTCACGAAGCCAATTCCGAATTTATCGCGGCATCTCATCATCCAGGCGCCGGGGCGTTGCCGGCCTGCCACACTGGCGGTTCACCAATCCTGGGGACTTGTGGATGATAAGGTGCAGTTATTTATAAGTTGTTGTACGTGGTTATGTAGCTGGATCAGGGGGTATAGGTGGTCATATAGCTGGATTTCCAGGTGGTTATAGGTAGCTATAGTCTATAGTTGTCTGTAGTTGGTTATAGATGGCGGTACTTGGCTGATCACCCTCTCCTCGTTCCTAGTCCTTGGTAGCGCCCAATCTTCACTGGCACCCTTTCGGGGCTACAGCGACATTCCAACCTGCTCATAGATAAACCCGCCGGGATACCGACTTTGATGCTTTTGCAGTCATCGGGATGCTGAAGAAATGATACTTATTGGAGACCTGATGATTTCATATGATTTGTTTATGTGATTTAGACCCACAGCCACTTCTCAAGAACATAATGATGATGCATCTCGACCTGAATAAGACAGCCCGTGTGGGATACTTCAAAATGATTTGTCTCATTTGTTTCTGACTCAGCACGGGGCCGCAACGCGCTGCCTGTGTCTTCAATGTTGACGTCATGCTACATCATGTCTGTGCTATTTCCACCGTATCGTATCACGAATTCCTGGAAGTGTGTATTCCTAGTCGGTGGTTGAACCACCCCTATGAAAACTATGCTCGTCAACCAAACAACTATATATGTGTTAATACATTTGGGAACATAAAAAAAATGTGAATCAAACCATCACCCAGTAGGTGTTTCACCATGATTGTTGCTTATTATCCCGCATTATTGGCTACAATCCCTGTAAAACCACCCGACTACCCTACATCTCAAACCAATCTTAACAAACACCGGCAGTGCTGCCGGGCAGAACCGGTCCAGAACTGCAAACTGGTGAGGTGCCATGCTGGATGGAAAATGGCTTTGATCATAACCCCTGCCCAAAGAGGCAAAAGTCTGCTGGGTGGCGATGATTTTTGCTACTCAGTGGTCATCCCAACAAATGGGTGGCGATGATGGCTACTCAGTGGTGGCGATGACCCACATCCACCACAAAACAACAACAATACCAGCTTAGGAGGAGACTCACGACATCAATTGCCAAAAGTCAACGAACGTCCCAATTCAGGGCGGAGACAACTCCACATCGGGTCATGACGTAAGATGAAGAATCTTGACTTCAAAAACATTCAAATCATAGAGCTGGGATGAAGAAACTATGAGATTCTATTGGTTGGAGGATGTTTCAGCTGCACGTAGCCAAATCGCCAAAAAATTGAGCTGATGTTCCTGCTTTCTTGGATCTTGAAATCTTCACTCATGATTTCTCTTTCGCTCTGAGCACGTCCCAACAACTTGGGGCAGCCTCAAGGTGTAATCCCTGGTGCTTGGCTATGCAGGTAATGGTGATCCCACGCAACGCCAAGAATACCCTAAGACCACAACAACAAATTATCGCTTTGTAAAGGACCCAGGATGAGAAAGTAGGATGATGGTATGATCCTCCCCATCATTTCCAGGCCATCTCTGGCGCCTTTGGCTGCTTCTTCAACACAATCAAATAAGATAGTTCGATGATTCTGAGGTTCCCAGGTGTTCCCTATTTTAAGAACCACCCACAATTCATAAACAAGAGATACAAAGGCTGTATGGGCTTGACCAGCACCTCCAGAATGACCGCATCCACAAGTGGAATCAAGTGGATGGGCCCAGGCCCCCAACTAGCATCAACATGCATCAACTAGCATGATGTATCCCCAGCTTCTGGTCGCTCAACGTGCAGAGACCAAACCCACTGGCGCCTCGCTCCGTGGCTGCTCCCCGCTGCGAAGCTGTTGCCAAAGTCGTCGTCGTCCACGTCCATGCGAAAAGGTGAGATGGACCTCAGCTGAGCTGGCCAGTGAGATGCCAGTGCAATCTGTAAGGAGATTCGATTGAACATTATGAGTTCCTTATGTGCTATGAATTTCAATTATGAATTGTATTATTAGCAGCATTGATTATGAATTTCAATTGTGCGATCCTGTACTGAATGGAATGATACAGTTGTCTAAAGCATGAGATACTCTTACCCTGGAATGTTCATGGCATATGTACTCAATGACGGACATGATCTACTGGCAGAGACTACTATATCTGTCCCCGCTGATGCATGCGGCCACGGATGTTGTCATACCTTTGTACTGGCTGGTTTTATCTGGTTTTGTGGCCAATGATGGTACTCCCACACCAGATTCTCATGATCTCCCACAATAAACCCAAAAGCAACATCTCCATGGCTCACCTATCCCCAACATCCAAAACACCCCTACCCCTACTGGATTTCGCATCCAGTCATGAGCCAAGCGTTTGGCAACATGACACAGGGTACCAACCAGCATCACCCCGACGGAAGTCCCAAGCCCACGGAAGTCCCACAGCTGGTCACCTCTGAGTCAGACTCCAGCTGCCGCTGGTTCTGGTTTTCTCGGTCGATTTTCCAGCATGGTCGTAGCTTAACCCCAATCATAGCTTGTGATGTCCCTACTATCCTACTTGTAATACTGGTAGTTTCAACCCCAGAGACATTGTGGGAATCATTACCAAAAAAATGGGGGAAATGATCGAAACCAGCACGCGTTTCCATGGCTCACAAGGCTCACCCCCTTCCCTCTCTCTGCAGGTCAGACGGAGGCGATGGCAGTGGAAGGTCTGGTGAAAGATCGAGATCGCCTTCCTGAGCTGTGAGGGGAAGTCACCGGAGCAGTGGAATCACAACCTTTGGCTATGACCGGTAAGTAGCAAGAATGGTGACTTAATAGTGATGGTAAAACATCATTACCGATAATGATGGTGACTTAAGTGTGATGGTTGACTATTCAGTGACAATCATGGTGACTGAAATGGTTAATTATTACCAATAAGAGTGATTGTTATTTATTACCAATGATGATGGTGACTTCATAGTTGACTATTGACTGGAGTAACAATAGTGATCACTTTTAGTACAATTAGTCAAGGTGATGTCGAATGAATTTTGGTAATGGCCAATGACTGGTTGATAATGATGGGTAATGATTAAGAATGGAGGATGTTTAATGGTGGTTGATGATGGCTAATAGTAATGGTGGTTCATAATGGTCGATGGTGGTTGGTGACGATGATGCTGATGCTTGATGTTGGTTGATGGTGACGATGATTGTTGATGATATTTTTTTACTGATGATTGACGATGGCTGATGATGGTTACTGTAACGACTCATGGTTGGCCATGGTTAGTGATGGTTTATCATAGTTTCATGATGTTTAATGGGCGTGCTTGCTAATGAATCAATCATTTTGGTTGACTAAAATAGTTCGCAGTGATCAACGGTCATCAACGATCACCAACCATCATTAATTATCCGTCATTCACCACTATTGCGCATCCCTAGCCGTCATTGACCTGTATTATTCATCAACCATCGTCAGGAGCCATTACTCATCATTAAGCATCAAGCAGCACCAACCCCTCCCCCCTCCCGTACGTTGCACCTGCCGATTCTTCCGTGGCGTCTGCCAGCCCTGCCGTGAGAACGGCAAGGTCGCCACCAGAGGTTGATACTACAATGTTGATTGTTTTTGATGATTCTTGATCATTGTTGATGATTACTATGTTCGAAGATTGTTGATGCCATTTATGAATATCTGTGTTTGTTATTGGCTATACATGCTATTTATTGATGATGATCATTCAGGTTGTGATTGGTGAAGGGGTGATCATCACTATCGTTGATGGTTGCAACGAGTAGCTTCTCACTGGAGGTTATTGTTGATGGCTCTCAGCTTGGGTGTAGAACAAACTGCCCAAAAACGTCACCAAGCGTCACGAAGTCATGAATCAAAAGCCATAGCAATACGCAGTTTCGCGGTGGATGTTAATGGGAGATCCAGTTGTCAATCCACCAGTTTTACTTTAAACCGTTTGGTTTTTGTAGGGAAATTACCATTTTATGAATAAGATTGGTTAACCATGGGATTCACCAACTTACATGTCACGTTGCTTTGTGAATGTCTGGATACTGCTGACAGCATTCCGATTCTCTTGGCGATCAGTTTCACAACAGATTTATTCTCTACAAACAGGAACCAAAACATATTTCTTTATGGGGAAATGCGCATTTTGGGCAGGATCACAATTTTTGAACCACCTTCCCAACATCCGTCGGTCCTTCTGTGCAACTTCGTTTTACTGCTCCAATACTTGGCGGCTTGACATTGACTGGTAGAGTTGTCAAGCCATCGGAGGTACCAATGAAACCAACAGGTCACATGGCAGGTAGGTCTATGCCGCGGTCACGAGATTCCCATGATTCTTGTGGTGAACTGTGTCCAGCTCCAAGCCTCCTTGCAGCTCCAAGCCCCTCCCTGAACTCCAAAGGATATGAACAGATACCCCGGACTTCAAATCGGTTGCTCTAAACCAGTTCGGATCATCTCCAAGAAACCACCAGAAAGGCCACGCTGGGAGATCCACGGCAACAGCCACCATCTCTCTTTGCCATGAATTGTTTGCGATTTCCTTTCAAATACTGGTGATTGAACATATTGACCGCACAGGCCGATGGTGGAAGTTTCCAGAGGTGGTGGCCTATCGCAAACCAGGGTGGGTTGAGAGATGATGTGATGGTGTGGATGATTGGTGATGATTGGTGATGATTGGTGATGATTGATGATTGGTGATGATTGGTGATGATTGATGATTGATGATTGATGATTGGTGATTGATGATTGGTGATTGAAGATTGATGATTGATGATTGATGATTGGTGATTGAAGATTGAAGATTGATGATTGATGATTGATGATTGATGGCTGATGATTGATGATTGATAATTGAAGATTGAAGATTGATGGTTGATGATTGATGATTGATGATTGATGATTGGTGATTGATGATTGGTGATTGAAGATTGATGATTGATGATTGATGATTGATGATTGATGATTGATGATTGATGATGGATGATGGATGATGGATGATGGATGATGGATGATGGATGATGGATGATGGATGATGGATGATGGATGATGGATGATGGATGATGGATGATGGATGATGGATGATGGATGATGGTGATGATGATGATGATGATGATGATGATGATGATGAAGATGATGATGATGATGATGAAGATGAAGATGATGATGATGATGATGATGATGATGATGATGATGATGATGATGGTGATGATGATGATGATGATGTGATGATGATGATGATGATGATGATGATGATGATGATGATGATGATGTGATGATGATGATGATGATGATGATGTGATGATGATGATGATGATGATGATGATGATGATGATGATGATGATGATGCTGATGATGATGATGATGATGATGACGACGATGATGATGACGATGACGATGGTGAGGATGATGATGATGCTGATGGTGATGATGATGATGACGATGATGACGACGATGATGATGATGATGATGATGATGATGATGGTGATGATGATGATGGTGATGGTGACGACGACTCAGTTATTTTGATGATTTTGAACGCTCGTTTCACCAAAGCACCGTGCACCTTTTTGCTGATCGAATCGTTTGAAACTTGGCCAAACGTGTGGTGGTTTTACGATTTTGACTTGCAAATGCGCGTTTCACCATTGCGACTTGCGTGCAATTTTTGAACATCACTTTCCCAACGGACCTCCAAACCTTTAGAGTAACAGAGAGCACAAGACTATCGAAAAACACAACACTCCGCACAACTCCTATCAGTCACACATACACATACACACACACACACATCTGTGATCTTCTCTTTGAACTGACTGACTACCTGCTTCAACTTTCCAGAAGTCGGATTGTTGACTTCCAAACTTCCTTCGATGATGATCGACCTACAGCTGGCGCAGGTGTCTGTAACTAGCCACAAGCCATCATAATTCATTATCAGCCATTGTCATCTTTCATTCTGAAATCAAACATGATTTGGCATTATTTGGACCATAGATTAGTCGATTGCTGACCATTACAAGCCATGATCAATATGAAACCTATCACAAGCTCAGCCATCTTGGCAGCGGCCTCACGAACGAGCGCATCCACGCGTTGTGCCTGCGTCGCAGTCACCCAGCAGAAAAAGGTCAAAACCAATCCTGGGAGCAAAATCGCCTTGTTGCTATTGGCAGATAGAACAATGTTATTGTTTGCTAGTCCAAGCAAAATCACCAATAGCAACCAATTGATGGTTGCAGTAGGGATTGCCATTGGCTGATAGAAGAACACAATCATTAATCAACCAGCGGTTGTGGAATGTTGTGGAAACTGTTCAGGTCGTCCCACAGGACATTGGCTCAACAGCAAACTCATTGGATTACTCAAGCTGCGCTGCTGTACAAATAGATCGTTTTACTTGGCAAGCATCATAAACCCACGCCGACCTTCCCAAATGATCTGCAACTATGACGTGGCATGGCTATGCATGGCTGTCCATGTTTCATAGGCCCTAAGTCACTGGCAGTTTTCCATCAGTCCATGACCAGCCCAGCCTCCAGATCCGCCAGGTCCATGGTGTTGGCTAAACCTTCGGCCTCGGACAACGCCGCTGGGTCAAGCTTTTGGGACACGAGTGGTTGGAGAGGCCAAATCCTGTGGCAAAATCCCCTCCAAGACTGGTTGGTTAAGGTGTCCCGTGAAGCATGTGGAGACTGGACCTGATGAAATTGGTGTAGTTCATCGTGGTTCTTAGTCTCCTGACATTGATTCCTGTTGCAAACCATGTGGTATTAGGATTCATTAGGTATAAGTATACTCATACATTTATCCATACTGCCCAAGTGATTCCCAGATGTCCACAACGCGATCATGTCTTGCCTGCGCTGTAGGCATTGCGACGAAGATTGCCGGGCTCATTTGGGCAGCTGCAACGATGAAGAATTTTATTTTCTCAACCGATTGCAGGAACTATGTGTTGTAGCAACTGTGCATGATGCCGTTTGAGTCAACTGCAGGACTGCCCCCCTTTTGTGCAACCATCTGATACCAGAAATATCCATGTGTATGAATATATTAGAGAAACATATTCTCATTCATGATATTGATGCAAATATCATGCATCATACTGTCAAAAACCAACACAGAAAGAATACAGTCTATGTATAAGATACATGTATAATGTACATAACTATCATGATATCAGATTATATGTGTAATTAATTTGTGTGCATCTGAACCACCCAGTTACTAAAACACACACATAGGCACACACACACACAAACACATGTCGTTCACCATCAACAATGGCGGTGATGCATCCTCTGGGCTTCCCTACCAGTAATCTGGGATCTGCGGGTCCACCCTGGCAGAGTGGTTGACTGTCATAGAAGCTTTGAATCTTCTGACAATGCTGCTGCTGATGATGATGATGATGATGATGATGATGATGATGATGATGATGATACGAATCTAAAGAGAAGGATGAATGATGACAAAGCTAACAACACTTGGGAATAGCATCAGTAGTCATACAGCTTGGTGTGGACGGAAGTCATGGTCAGCGATCAGCTGGGAATCCCTTTTTTTGTGTCAAACACCCACCAAAATCATGGTTTTCGCTTGGTTCTCGTATGGAATCAACATAGTTTGGGGCGTGGGGAATCTCATGGGGGATTGAGGAATCAATCGAGAGATATCGAGAGCAGGGTCGAGCTACCCCTACCTTTCGACGCACTTCTAAACGCTGGTTGTAGGTTGGCTACTTAACCCTGCCCTTCAAGAATGCCCAAAATGGTTGTTGATGCATGTGTGTGTGTGAATGTTCACGTTGTTTGGGTGAAACATGTAGTATTTGCTTCATCCCTGGTGCTGTCTATTGGGCCCAGCTGATTTCTCAGGATTTCTACTGGCTGGAAACAACATGTTTTGCGGCACCACAACTCATGCACAAACCCAATCAGGAATCTTTTCAGGATCCAATTCACCCAACTAGAACTACGCTACCAGAAACACTATGTCTTTGCTCCAGCAAGGTCATTTCAGCGAAGAATAAAACGTACCTGTTAGCTTACACAGAATACCACAGGAAAACCCTTTTGCAATGGCGTGTAGTGCTGAAATTACCACTGCATGAATTAGGAGACTTCTCCACATGCGACAGGTCAGCAAGTCCCACTATTCACCAACATCTGGATGTTTAGCACTGCTTGAGGACGGACCTCTTTAGTTGACTCTCTTATGCATCAAAGTGCCAATAAAGAGAAAACCCTTACAGCTGTTCAGACCATGTGCCTTCTCTTTTGGAATACGGAGACATTCTGTGGAGAATCAGCCGCCACATGAAGAACAAATATGGCCAAGAAAAGGGAACAGAAACACGAACTGTTTACTGCAACATGCAGCTTGCTTCAACTGCCTCCAGTCAAGCTGCCCCAATGCTGGTTGCTCTCACAGGCACTCCCCATAACGAGGATCATCCCAGTTACTGGCAGGGCATCCCAAAACCAACAGCCAGCAGTAAGCCAACCGCACCTCCCAGAAAGCTTTCCAATATTTCGCACCCTCCATGGGTTCAGGGTTTGCAAAGCAATCAATGTCAGGAAGCTCCTCCGTTGCAGTGGAGAGCTGGATGGCAGGTGCTGAACACTTCAATCGCCAGGAGACAATCCAATGTCAAATGATGATCACCTGGTCATCGATGCAATTGATTTTCCCAATAAATGATTCCATTAAAGGTGTTAATTGGCTCTAAAAGACAAAGTCAAATGATGATCATTTCTTCTGTGAGAAATTGGTACGAGCCCCAGAATGTCTGTATGCAAAACACTTTGCGGACACCACCTCCAGCGACTTTTCCAATCCCATGTCCCCTCAGAATAGCTGTTACACATTACCAGAACACTCAGCAGCAGCACACGGCCACCACCACCACCACCACCACCAGCACCGCCATCATCACTACGCCCAACAGCACCACCACCAGCACTACGCCCAACAGCACCACCACCTAGCACCGCTCCTCGAAACCCAGTTCCGCAATGTCGCTCCACCTGGCACCGTGGAAAGAACTGTTTCTCTTCCACCCGTCCAAAGGCAGCGTCATCAAGCAGTATATCCAGTGACCAACAAAAGCCATGGTTGACCATCCGCAGCCATCATTTTTGCCATTGATAACCATGACATAGTCATTGATAACCCTAAGAATCTCAAAGTCATTGCGAAGCATTGATCTACCTGTCATGGCTGCCCCAACCTCACACCTTTCGTCTCACCGGCGACCTCAGCGATCTGCTTAGGTCTTGCAAGGGAACCGCCGACCCCCATGAAGAACTCCGGCGAAGCCCCAAGATTCACATCCTTGACCAAGAACCAGACATGAGCAAAGGTAACACTTCGAAAATCGCAGAGGTCATTTCACAAGATGTGGAATCGCCAACTTAAACCAAAAAAACACATTCCAAAATTCAACTCACTTGATTCAAAGTGAGATGTTTCAGCGGTCAGTCAGTGTTGTGATGTTTCATAGTTGATGGCCTATGGTCATCCATCTATGACTGATACATGCAACTATGAATGATCATCCAAGTGGATGCACCTAGATCATCCATAAACGAACCCATTGTTAACGTAGCGACCTTATAAAATGGCCTGAATCAACGATCGACGGTGAAGGCCACGTGTTGTTTGTGAGACAGCGCGCGCTACGACCCATGATTAACGTCTATAGCAATTCTTACGATCCATGTCCGACTGAATCATTTATCATTTGAAAACAATATTTCCATAAAGTGCATAAACCATCAACCGATCATCAACTAGTATCAACTCTTCTCCACCATTCAACATCCATTCACATCCATTAACCAACCGGTCTTCCTGCTCAACATCCATCAACTGACCCCAATTGCAACCACATCAACCAGTCCAATGCAGCCCTCATCGCAGAAAATCCGAGGCTGCGGCGTCGGCCTCACGACCATCATTCTCTCCTCGGTTGCTGAGAGAAGTCTACAGCGTATTGCGATGGGCTCAGCGAATGATGGCCATGTTAAATAGTGGTTGGTGATGGCTACCGATGATGGTTACTGATAATGACTACTGATGATGGCTACTGATGATGGTTTCTGCTTGTAGTGACTGATGATGGCTACTCATGATGGTTGCTGATACTACTGATGATTACTGATTATGATTAATCAAATGATTGATGATGGCTGAGAATGGCTGACATTGACAAAAACCGATGAATGACGGCTAAGTGACGATTGATGCTGGTTACATTGGTTACTGATGGTTACTGATGGTTACTGGTGGTTACTGGTGGTTACTGGTGGTTACTGGTGGTTACTGGTGGTTGATGACTTGGTGATTTGGAGTTTCTTGTCCCCCACCTTTCCACCAAGGCACCTCCGGTGAAGACCTGGAAGGCTTCTCGCTTCGAGCGCCCGGTCACTTCTCGCCTGGGCGAGCTCGCCCGGGCGCTGCCAAACCAGATCGAGGACAACATACTAAGACCTATAGGCCCACGAGGGAAATCTCTGAGACAGGATGATGTCATATACCATTCTCATTCCATTCTCCATCCGGTCATATCACTTCTAGGACAACGTCCACCAGGATCAGCGCTCTAAGGGACAGCACAACGATCCAGGACGCGACTCAACGGCCCAAGGGAAACCACGTCACCGTCATCGCCCCTCAGCTCTGAGGCTCAGGCTCCAAGGCTCCAGGGCTCGAGGAACCCAACCGCTTCAGGCCTCCAAGCCTCAGCCGCGCACAGGTGCAATGAGGTGCTCATGGCACTGTCAGAATCGGATTGCCACTCTCGAAGTCATCTGACGAACCCAACTTGTCGGTGGATGGTCTACAGTCTGAGTCTTGAATGTTCCTGACGCCTTGTTCAGTAGATGTGGCGTCTTACCGGACCAAGGTCCTTACAAGTCTGTAGTTCTTTGTATTTCTGCGGGGCATGGCGATTCTGGGACATGGCTGTTGCGTTTGGAATCTAGATGACATCCCAATGTTCTATAGATTCTAGATTCACCTGGCAAGGGAAACATCTATTGCTGGATAATGATCAAGTAGTATCGTGATGGTATAGATTGTCGAGGATTTTCCAGTTCCGAAAGAATCTATCAAAAGTCTACCACGGATACCATTCCAAACCACTTGCCATGTAAGGCTTCGATTGCAAGCCTCTGGACAGGATCACCGTTGCATCCAAGCGGCTTCTCCCCACCACTGCCAACGCTATTGCCCTCAGTCGCCGTGATCCCAGCACCGTCTCGTTTCCGTGGTTGGCTTCTTATAAGTGGCAAAACCCCTCCATTGTAAGCAGCACATGATACAAGTGACACACATACACACATATACATATGCACATATACATAATCATATATAACTAGCCAACCCAGGCAACCAGGCTTTTGAGAGTCTAAAGCGCAATCGCGAATGATAATGATGGCAAATGATATACTGATATATGATCCCCTAACTCGCCAGAACAACAAAATTGGGAACCCCAAGAGGTCAATGGTAAGCAGACAGTTGGTTCCAGTCTATCATGTCGGCCTGTGTGCTGACGTGGGGACCGCGATTTTGCAAGTGCGGAAAAACACAAACCCGCAGCGAGAAGATGCGAGAAGAGCGGGCATACCAAACCAAACTTGTAACAGGTGATGATTTTTCATGTGACATCTATGCTCGCAAGAGTTTTGGGCAAATGAGCAGAGCTTTTGAAATTACACTTGTGTTTGAGGGTCACCAAATGTGAAGACGGAGAGACTGTTTGTTCGAGCGACTAACACTAACTTGATGCTAAAGCTCTGCCATTTTGGAATCCTTTGGGGTACCAAATCTTGTGGGCAGTCCTATATTCCAACAAAAAAATCAATGAGAAAGTAATTTATTCCAGTTAAGTCAGTAGCTTCCGAGCCAGCCTTTTTGGAACAAATCTATCGCTTGCTTGTTCCAAATCTAAGTGGGTCAGGGAGTGAAAGTAAGATCAAGATATATCAAGCAAGTGCATAAGCCTCGGTCAAGAAAAATATCTTCCGTATCGCATTGGGCCACGGATTGACTTCTCAAGTCGTTCCCTCCCAGTGCACTGCGTGCCAAGCGAGACATTGCGTGTTGGACAAATCCCCGAGGACACGCCTGGTGCATGTTGTGCAACAACATGCAGCTGGTGCCGCAGCGACCCCATATCGCAGCCCATTCAAGGGTTGGTTTTGATGCTGGAACCACTCAAGGTGTCTTTTCAAAAGCGTAGCTGTATGGACTATCCAGTAATTCTAAATCACTGAAAGTACATGATATCATGACATGGGCTCTTTGCCTCCTCCAGTATTGCAGGCTGGTCGTGGTCTGGCAAAAGCACTTAAAAAGCCTTCTACCTTCGATATCTCTCGATATTCTGGAGACACTGCAACGGGAAGAATTCGAGGCAGCGAACCAATCAATCAGGAACCTGGTGGCTGCTGTTGCTCATCTACTTGTTTCAAGCTTGTTAACTTTACATTTGTGAATAAATCATGTATACCATTGTATAATTACCTATTATTCTGAGCGATGCTAAAACTCCGATTGAGCTAATGGCAACGATATAAAGCCAGTTCTGAGGCTTGGTCTGGCTTCTATGCTGTGATTTTATTTGCTCAGAATTGCTCCGCCATAATAACAAGCAAGGCAAGCATATGAAGCCATTTTGCGGATGGTATTTGGAGATGGCAAGATGCTGGATGAACTTGCTGGAAACTGAGTTGAGGCTTGTCTTCAGGTGTCACAGCTACCAGGTCAAAAAGCTCATGGTTCAACATGAGGTGCGACCTCTGAAGAGGGTTGATTTTCTAGGAAGACACTGCACAAGTTTGGAAAGCAAGAACTGGCAAATTACAGTATCTTTGAAAGATCCATGATGGACACGTCATCATTCCAAAGTTCAACCACCACTGACATTCTTTGGAGAAACAAAATAATTGCTCTTGACCTTTCTTCAGTACAGATCCAATTCACAAGGCCAAGGCACCATTCTACATCATCAGGGTTTGGGGTCATTGCTGAATCTGCTTAAAATCTTGTGATGCTGTTTTTCCTCATCCAGGTCCTATCGCTCCATACGCAGCCATCATCACTCCAAGACGAGCCAAGGTAAATCGTTCAGTCTTTAGTCCCATCACATGTTCATAGTTCTCTTGTAGTCGTATATTTCTTCGTAGCTGCTTCTGGTATGTCATGCGTTTCAAGCATCCTCTACTTACCAGGTGCAAGCTCGATCCCCTGCAACGACGAGCTCAAAACAATCTTTCCTGCCATTCTTGATGGTTAAAATGATGTTGCACGATCACCTTCTCACAACTCATCATGCGAGTGCTCCTACCCCATTGTGCCCAAGGCGATTACTCAGCAAGGACTTCGGAGCCTCCTGAAATCTCCTTAAATCTCTCTAACTTATGCAAACGGTGAATATCGTCCTCAGCACCAGCTCACACCGCACCGCGGCCTTTCAGGCCGTACCCTCGGTGCGACCAAGTGATGCAGCAGCTGGGCAGGATGTTCCAACAGATCTGGTGACCCAAGCGATGAATCAAGCTCCGGACTTGTGCGGCATGACATCCTGGTGGCGTCAAGGAGAACCCAATGGCAATTCCAACTGGAAATTTTGATTCATCATCGACCATTGTTTCCCTATTTTTGTTGGTGATTATGCAATTATCCACTATTAGTTGGTTGGTTAATATTGACCCATAGTCATAAATTATGCGCCAGCCGTCCTGCCATTTTGGGAAGTCCAGAATTCTGCTGCAGCTGGAAGCCTTTCTGCCATTGGGCTCGACTCAACCTGCCAACGACGCACTAAACAACCCAACTTACCAACCACTTTTTGGTAAGTTGAACTCCCTGAGCTATTGGTAGGTTGAAGTCCGATGTGTTGATGGATATGGCAACTTATATAGTTAGTTGATTAATGTTGTTATTGACGGCCAGTGCTGACAAACCTCCATCTCCATTGATTCTAATAGTTCATCAGCTAGCTGATCATAGTTGTTTATTGGTAGTCTTAACCACCCGACATTGGTTGGTTGGTCATCATGGTTCATTGGTGCCAATGGTTGGTCGGTTTATCAACATGATCCATGAATTGGCTAATGAATCATTTGTTGGACAATCAAGTGTTTATTGGTAGGCTGAACCATCCAAAGGGGTTTTCTTTATTCTGATTCATTAGCCTCTAATCATCTCTAATCAATGTTTGGCTAATTCTTTGGTTGGTTGATCACCTATGAATCACCTGGTCCAATGTTTGCTTGGTTGTTTGTTAATCACCGGTTGGTTGGTTGGTTGGTTAATCAATTAATTGCAAACCAACCACCTGTTAATCACCTGTTAATTAACAACCTGTTAATTGATAACCAACCAAAGAATTGCTTTCTTAATCACCTGTTTATTCCAGGCGCTGACAACAAGGACCACCCAAACCACAACCGCGACTGTCGCTGTCCTGTCGCGGGGACGATCGCCGTGGGGTCAGTGACTGGTGCGCCATGACGCGCTTGCGCGCCTTGGGCAACGGGGATGGAGGATTCAGGGCTCAGAGATGCTAGGGATGCTGATGCTTAATAGTAACATCATGGATGGAGGATCCTCATAGATGCTCATAGTGTTTGTGATTTTGGAAGGGACTTGGGGATCAACAACGAAATATATACATCATCCTGGTCCCCCCACTTCGTAGCTGGTGAACGCCACCATGAGTTCAGGCGCTCATACATGCTCACCTACATTTACTACCTGGCTCTAGATTCAACGGAACGATCATGCAGCCGTGCCCACCTGTGACTTGTCTTTTGTTGCTTGCCATGCAACCCGAGGGTCAGAGTGTGATTGCTTGAAAAATTGATGTGATGCTGCTGATGCTGATTGAGCATGATGCTTCATGGTGACCAAGGGCGCCGCTACCATTGGGTATCAGCCACAGTCAGCCACCAATAATGTAGGACGAATATGTGTGAAACAAAAGGTGGTAAGCCATGTCACAAACCTTCCTGCCCGCATGTAATCTCATACGTGGGGAATTTGGAATCACCCCATGGGGCAAAGGATGGTGAAATTCTGAGTCGTTATCAATCACAATCACGCCATAAGTCGTTGCCACATGCTGGGGGGAACGCCAGCATCAAATCACCTGGTCGGGCAAAAAAAACTGCTTCTACCAATTGGCCATTTTGAACGTGTACAAATGGCTAATAATAGAGCACAGCACACAGCGAATATCAGCAACTTCTTGATATGCTTGCTAATAATGGCCAACAGTAGGTGGACAGCAAGCAACAATTATCAGCAACCTGTTGAGTATTGGCCAGCAGTGAACAGGAACTTGGGGTTTGGTCGGGGTGTGGAACAACAGCAGCAGGGCTGTATAGTAATTAAATCGTAAAACTCTCAAGTGGATACAAGTGGTATAGTCACTAACAAGTTATTTATACCTGGCTAGATACCATCGTTACCTCAAGAATCTCACAAGACTGCGTGGAGTGGAAGATCCATCAAATAGTAGTGGGCCCGGCAACTCTTGCACTTAGTCTTCGTGGTGTAAATGCCATGCCTGTGGAGTGTTCATGTGTTGCTGCCGGCATCGCTATACTGAGCTCGCGCACAGTCTCTCTGAAAGGCCACGGTACCGCACGCGAGTTTAAAAAACTAGAGCTCTGTGACTCTGTGATCAGATTGTTCAAGACACCAATAGACCATCTGTCAAGATCTATTGGCATAAGTGTTTATAATTGGTAAGTACATGTCTATATTATAACTAATAAGTACATGTCTATACTTACTATGCGAAAATCAACTGCATTCAACTGCCATGAATGAGCTCCAATGGCGGAAAATGGACGCAGCTGTCGTCTTGTGCATCTCTCTGTGTGTGTGCATCTCCAACCATCGGTTCATTCCCGATTCATAGCCCAACTGGTTCCGTCATGTTCAGTTGCTGGGTTTCAATCATGAGCCAAACTGGCTCCCTGACAAGGATAAGTGTTGCCCTGAAAGTGCTGCCCCGGGCCACAAATGGCAAGTGGCCAGCTTTTTGAATCACTGTGGCAACTTTCCCTCTCTCTTGAAAATTTGCTGCAAACTGGGCGAGAAGTCACTATGGAAGCTTGCCCAAACATATCTAATGCTGAAACTACACTGAACCATAAATAAACTCTGCAAAAACATCCTGGTGACGAGGTCTAAGTGGTTGATTCCTCAGGTTTTGAAGCAAGTTTATGGATCTTCAATTTACCCGTTCTGGCGACCTCTCCTCCTGTAAGGCAACATGCACCCTGTGGTTACCCTCCCATCATCCATCATCTCAGCATCTCCAATTGACTTTTTCGCGGCGCTTGTTCACCGATGACAGGATCCTCGCGCACGCATTAGCTGGACGATGAGCGCGCTTTTTTGCGACTCTTGTCCTTGTCCTTTTCTTTTTCCTTGTCCTTTTTGTCCTTCTTGGACTTTTCTTTGTCCTTCCCTTTGTCTTTTTCTTTCTTGGATTTATCCTTGTCCTTTTCCTTTTCTTTTCTCTTCTCTTTGCCCTTCTCCTTGCCCTTCTCCGCATCACTTTCATCGCTCTCCTTCTTGTCCCGAGAATCCTGCTGGCCAAGAACCAAGACACGACAACACACGCTGCCAGTTTGGGGCTACGTGTTTTGGCCACCTCCATCTGGGCAATCAACATTACAAATATAGCGCTGTCCGTTGTAACTTGATGCTTTGGGATTTCGACATGTTCCCGAAAACTGATTTGCACACAACTATGGAGCATGGTGAAGCCACATCCACCATAAATCACAGCAATATCGACTGCAAGTCACAGCTATATCCCCCATAAATGGTAGCTAACCACATTTCCCATAAATCAATGTAGATCATAGCTACGTCCACCAACACACAGCCATAAATCATAGCTACATCCACCATAAATCGTGGCTATACCCAGCACAAATCACAGCTTGCCTCGCCACCCCCTGCCACATGGCCAGTATGTCCCGGCCTTCGCAGGCGGCGGCCTCGATGCGCTGCCGTCGGTTGATCAGGGTACCAGCAGCAATCAATATCAACCATTGACAATGCTTAATAGGTCGTAGTTAATAGTTGAAGCAACCATTAATCTACTATGATTAGTAGCAACCATTAATCATTTAACTTTAACTTCAACTACTATCAATGGTTGATACTCGTTTAATCATTCAACTACCTTCAAACTACAACTAGACTATTAGTTGCTGGTCATTGATAATAAGATCAGTTTAATTATAAATAACTACCAATAAGATAAACAGGTACTGAAATTGGTTCATCAAAAATAGACAATTGTACAAATCACCTGATTTATCATTGTGTTATATTGAATCAAATTTGACCAACCATTGACAATTGAAGCATGTTTGATTGATTGATGATTAGTCAATGATCAATTATCAATTGACTGATACTAATCAATAGAGTTAAGCATCATTGATTGATCATCCACCCATCATCAATGTGCATATAGAACCAATCAGATTGAGTAGATTGATCCGTGCCAACTTAAGCATTGTTGACCACTGTCAAGTCTTTGGTGGGAAATCACCCTGGGGCACATGGCGTACGGACAATGACAAGGAACTAATAGAAATCTCCAACAAAAGTCGCAGTGGACATCGATGATGGTTTTCGCCCCATGAATTCCCCTTGCACAGAGAGGAACGATGAGTAGCACAAAACCTGGCCTGCCAACCCCAAGAGCTATTGACAAGATCACACATGGGTCTGGGCGTGCGGGCGGTGACAACGGATGTCGTGGTCCCCACTTGCCAATGGCTGGGCGTTTTGATCAACCTTGGGAATGTGTGTCATCGTCGATTGTACCTCTGTAAATCTATCAGGCCAAGAATCTTTTGATCGATTCCCCTAGTTGTTCAGTTCTAGCACATTTGCAGGTGATATCTACGTATGCATGTGTAAATATATATATATATATTAGTATTAGAGACATACATACTACACAATGTGCACCTCAATTCTTACATGATGGGTCGTGGATAATCGATGTCTCAGTTGTTCATACATCAAAACAAGGCAGTCACCCTGGCTTCCGTATTCCCAAGATGAACTTGATGAACTAGGTGTCTAGAATGGAGGATTTTGAAACACTCAAGTACTGATTTATGGTGCCCAGTTATCAATTACTTGTCAATTGATGGATGTATTGGGACATATATGGGGGAAGCGGAGTTTATACACCAAATCCGCCGCTATGAAAACAACGAATGTACAAATACTCATAACAAAAGAATATGAAAAGTATACAATGCATTTGGCAGCGTTTACCCAAAACACCTATCTGTACAAGTTTTGTCATGTTATCTGTAACTACTGTTCTATGTATATCTGAGCCGTGTCCAGTCCCGGACTGATCTCTAGCATCGCCAAGTAGCGGTGGCCCCCGCATCCGTAGCAGGAAGGTGCTCCGGCTCTGCGTCAGGTCGCGGCAAAGGCTCAACATGCCCTGAGAACGACGTCAGCAGGTCATCATGGCGGTGGCGAACTCAAATGGCTGAATTAGATATAGATAGATATTATATATATATATATTTTTTAAATATATTTTACATATATATATATATATAGATAAATGGCCGGAATGGTAATTTTTGATAGGTAATCATGATTGTGAACGTCATCAATGGACTAAAATGGCATGACATGGCATGACATGGCCCAGCTCGCAGCACCTGCGCATCCTCAGAGAAGCCATTCACCGCCACGATGCGATCACCGGCATGCACTGCTAGATGGGCTGGATGCCTCAGCGCCAGGCTGCAAGGCATGGAAGCACCAAAACAGCAAGGATCTAATGACTTGATGGACTTGATGCTGACTCCAGCTGACACATCTTTTGAGACATTGACAATGAATCCAAACATGGGACCCCGAATCCTTACTGGTGTTTCCCTGAAAAAACCCACACTATTTGGCAGCGATGAAGCCATTCCAAGGGGCGTCTTGACTTGCGCGTGTCCATGAACGATGGTTCCTCTACATAGTTCCCTTTCCTAGACAAATACTATATACATGCTCTTGTACAATTTCTTATCCAGAAACCACCAATTTGGTAGGGCACACCACCGACAAATGCAGCTCAGCGGTTCACCTTCGTTGTCTGACCATCAATCTGTCTCGTTTCTTCTTATATGGAATCGTTCATTAGGTTTCATTGGGTCCATTATGGTCCATTATCCGTTGTTACCAGCCATGATTCTGGGGAAGCAACGTTTTGGGGCTGCGCAGCGTCTACACCATCCACCACGGTCGATAGCTCGTCTGCTGAAAAGCTCCCCCGACCCCCGAAAGGCTGCCCGGGCACTGGCGATTCCACTCCTCCACCGCCCCAGTGCCCTGCAAATGCCGGACGTACAAAGACTTCCCACTGGACCAGTCAACGTCCAGGCCCAGCTGAGTGTGGAGGCTCATGTCCATGGTGACCTTATTGGAGGCTGGGCCGGCTTGGCCAGCCCCATTTTACCAGCAACAGTGCGACAGTCTCAATGTTCGGGGTCCCAACTGTGGAAGATAGCTACTTATGATGGAAAGAGCTGCTCACTAGCCGCATGCTACACCGAAGCAGGCTGTCAATCAAGTCATCCGTGACACACTTCAAGGTAGTGTTTCCAGACAATTCACTGGTTATGAATGAAAGTGCCAAAAAGATCCAAAAAGCATCAAGAAAGTATCAAAAACCCATCAAAAATCATCAAAAACCAGTTGAGAAGTTGCTCACAATCCACCAGCTCGTGCTCTTGCGAATGACCAGCTGGCCATTTCCAAGGCCTCCCACAAACGATCAGTGCCACTGAGCAGCGTTGAACTCGAAGAACTTGGGCGCAGATTTTGCTGCCTTGCCTTGCCGAGAGATATGGGATGTCATGTTAGGAACATGGCCACGACTCCATGGATGGTGGTTGGCAGTTGATTCTCCCTGAAAACGCTGGGCTTGCGTTTTCGCAAGGGTTGATGTGGTCCCTCCCTGCTTGGATTGGCAACCAACAGCAGCTGATTCGATTGGATTCAGCTTGGTTTTCACAGGGCATCAAAGCTTGACTGCCAGAGGATGAAAGAGGACTATATGCACCGAATGCCAGGGATTTCCTGTCCATCTGAAAGGATGGCCGCGAACCTCCAAAAAACATACATGATTCTGCGTGATCAGAACATCAGGTACACCAACATGGGTGTTTCTCAAGTCATACAGGATCGATAAAATTGGTGGGATTGCTATAAATGCTTATTAAAGGATGATAACTGAGGGCGTCCCCTATGACTTGAGAAACACCCGACATCAACAAACCATGCATCGCTTCACCCATCCCAAGGCCCTGCCTTGCTCGGCTCCAGCGACCGCCGTCTGCACCGCAGAGGTGATGCTGGAAGCCTCGATGGGGATCACTCGGAACCTTTATGGTGGTTTTGTAAGGGTTACAGCCATCTATCATGGTTAATAACTCAATAACAAGGGATAATATCATAATATCTAACAAACATGGCTGAAAAACTACTACATTACTACATGGTGGTTTCTCAAGTCATTGGGAACCCCAATAGCGGATTGTTTATAATTACTATAAAATGGTTCCTATTGGAGGTCCCCTATTTTGAGAAACACCCTTGCGGAATGTTCACCACGAAATACCAACGCTGTGCATGGCCGCCATGGCTCGGCTTCGTGAGGCAACGCTCAGTACCAAGTCGCCACCGGAACAGATACCCAACTATGAAATGTCCTGAGTAGTTGGTGACAAACTTGAAATTGTTGATGACACCAACTATTATTGGTGAGTAGTTGGTGACAAACTAACTATCTTGAAATTGTTGATGACAATATAGACTGTACAAATGATAATAAACAGTATGATCCCCAGCATACGGAGCAACATGGCATCTTTGGATGTCTTTGGTGGGAAAACATCATGTGAACTCATGTGGTGCATCAGAGGGATGGCACAGGATGGTGGAAAATGGCCTGGGAGCTCTGGGATCAATGGCTTGATCAGTCATGCTTCACTGACATGATTGACGATCAATAGTTTGTCACTGACCCTTGTCAATCACTATCAACCTGGTTGAACCATTGGCCACGGTTTGTGTTTCCCTATCAACCATGAGCTACCATGATCAATCTATATCAACCATCATTACCCACTATGATATTCCTTGCTAAAATATCCCATTGTCAACAGTGGTGTGTTGGGCTGTTGGCGTCGCTGATTGTCACTAGCTGTGAAAAAGGGCCAATCTTTGGAAGCGATCGACCTACAGAAAATCAAAGGTGCTTAACAATGCTTTGTTGAAAATAACTGGCAGTACATAATAACAGCCACGGTTGAGCCAAGTCTCATATTAACTGGAACGGCAAGCAAACGATAAAAGTCTTTCCTATCTTCAGCTTTACTTTGAAATGTTTACTCTCGCAGTGAATGTCGTACTTCCCGCAGTCATGGCCTCCGCAAATTTAAAATCAGCAACACCCAGAGTTGCCTGGTTCCTATTCCCCAATAAATATCTGGATAGAAAACATCCAGCTATCATGTGCCCAAGTAAACTGGCACCTTTCGCATCAAACAAAATCTTTCCTGGGTTGCCATGACATCTTTGAGTCTCCAAGCAACCATCAGCCAGCTTGCCCCTCAACAAGATATACGCATTGGCAGCTTGATCCAGCAAATCTGTGAATCTGCTTCCAAGACACGGAGGATCCATTGCGCACAAGGAGCACCAGCTTCTTATGCTTCTTACCTTGGGCTTCGCCGTCCTATTGATAGGATGCCCTGGGGAAGCGCAGGACATCCTATGAAAAGCGAACTTGAAACGGACAACGCTAAAAGCATACATTGGCTAGGGCTGTTCAATACAAGACCATTGGGCAGGTAGAATTTCAGCAGCTTACTTCTTGATCTGGAAACTACAATTATTGCCGTTTCCTGGTGGTTGTTGCTGCTTATTAAATCCTGTTAGTAGCCACTATATATGCCAAATATATTAATTATGATGAGGATAATCCAGGATTGTCCTCTTATTAGCCATGATTAATCATGATAAAGCGTTCACAGCATATTTTTCAGCGACTCAGCATTTGTCACAGCAGCACGCCTCACGCCAAGTCACAAACTGCCAACATGGCCTGGTCACAGGGACCCCTCCCAGCTCCAGGCCTGTAAAATTAGAGAATGAAACCGTCAAGACTCCCGCACCAACATGCACCATCAATATCATCAATCATGATGCATGAATGAATCCATGAAATTATGAACTATGATGAATTATAAATCCAACATGAAGAATTAATCATAAATCCATTACATTATGCATCTCAAAGAATCTGAACTTCAACTTCTCCAGTGAACAAAAACCCAGGGGTTGGACCCACCACAACTGCCGTCCTGGCCGCGCCTTGGGGTCGCCCGCGGTGCCATTGATGGACAGCACGCGGTCCCCCGCCAGGACGGGCTGCGCCCCTTTGGAGAGGCGAGCGTTCCACAACGGCACGGCGCCTTCGGCCTGGCGCAGCAGGTTGGGAAGCAGGTTGGGCTTCAAAACGATGGATCCATAGGAGGTCCATGTGAGAGGTCCATATGAGGCCCACTTCAGGGTCCACTTCAGGGTCCACTTCAATTTGTTCGTTTTAGGATTGACAAAAGGTGCCGTGTGGCCTCATGTGGCATCCTGTTTTGGGGTTTTTTTGAGTCATACGGGGCTTTGAAACCTGATGAAACGTCGGCCATGGGAACTCTTGGGAGCCGGTGGATCAGCAACGCCGCAACGCCTTTAGAAATGATGGGCACTGAGAAAAGACATGTTGCCTTGGATAGGTTGAGATAGTGCTCAAAGAGGAAGACTCCTAGCCTCAGCTCAGCCCATTCATCATCCTTCCCAATCTGATCTTCACCTTGACATTCGCTCTGAAGCCCAGGAGGATCCAACCCCCAAGGGAAAGGATCCAACGTAGCAGGAAAGCCCGGGACAGCTAACCCCTACAACAGCACCTTGATGCTCTTGATGAGCAAGGTCTTGCCATCGGCCCAATCCACCTGCGCGGCTGAAAATCATCCAACCGGTCTAAGAACTACTAGAAACGATCTAACATTAAGCATGTATAGAAACTAGCAAATGTACCAGAAATGATCTAATACCTTACTAGAAACATCTAGAAAGTTGTAGAAATCATAGATGAAATCATCCCAAAGCTGCCAGTGTGATGTTGATCCCAAGCTCAAAACATCATGGTGTCCCAAGCTGCAGCTCGTGCACTTGATGTTGTCTATAGCTATCCCATCATCCCATCGCTGTTGATGCTCAATTGAATAGGCCTGGATTGGATCAAATCGTACGCTTGTGAACATCTCAAGAACGAACGGCATAAGCCAGTACCAAGATCTTGCCCTACATCATCTCCAAAACTTTAGTGATCATTGGGTGCTTCAAGATGCGTTACCTAGATCCCTATCCTTGACGAGAGTTGGCTCATGGTCACGCGTCACCAAACAAAAAGCAGCTGTAACATAAGAATCATCATGCTAAGTACTCCCCAAGCATCCACAACAGTACACTTTTTCAGTGAAACCACCAGGGAATCTTTGGGCGCAGCCCACTCCTGGCAGCCCATGAGGGAAACCACCAGTTTGTGGGGTTCACAATTTATGTACATCCGCATGACCTTCCATTCCCGTTTGAGCAACTCCTGAAAAGTCAATTCGATTCCCAATCCCAGGGATGCTGCAAGGATGGCAACTACTTCAATTTTATCCATCGCAGGGGAATTGCCATGCCGGAGCTTGACCAAAATGTAACTATGCAAGGTTGGCAAGCAAGCAACGCTGAAGCCACTTGAAGTTGCTTCGCAAAATGTTTTCTTGGCATAGGAACCTGCAACTTCTTTTTCATGATTCCCAAGGGTATCTCTCATCTCGTCACATTGCTGATGATGACATCATAAATCATACATACGCTTCTTGCATAACATCCCATAGCGCTTCATGACCACTGAAGTCATCACTGATCCATATCCACAAACAAAGCAAGCAGCGAAGTACCAGCCGCTTTTCAAACCACCAGCAGTCACAGCCGCGGTGTGGAGTTGGTGTTTTCAGGGCCTCAAAAATGTGTATAGTGGAATATCCCAGGGTGGAAAATCAAAAAGTACCAACCAAACGAGATCATTAGATTCTATGTAAAGTTTCAGCCTTATAACTATTATATTATTGTCAATAATTAGGGCTATTGGTACACTGGTTGGAATAGTATATAACAATAACTATATAGTGCTGCGCATCAGTTGCAACAACCATTTTCACTAATAGTTTGTCAGAAGTAGCTATATTATGGCTGGTCCGAATCACCCACTATCTATCTATGTTGAAAATTGCTAGATGATTGTTGGACATCAAAATTTCTGGTACCGTCGCATTCTTGCGTGTCTACGTGCATCTCCACATCTGTATATCTAGACGCATTCTTTGATCATATTTGGTGGTTTCTCAAAATGGGGGTACCCCTAAATCATCCAGTTTACCATTTATAGCAACAAACCAACCACAACTTTGGGGTACCCCAAAAAATGCCTTGAGAAACACTGCCATGTCTACATCTCTGATCCACAAGCAGCTTCATCACTGCTCCCAACAAAAATCGCTGGCATCGTCGCCACCTGTGGGTCTCCCCGCACCTCGAGTCCCAAACCTGGGGCTCCACTTAAGTCCAGATCCACCGTGAACTCAGCCTCGTGAAGCCCCACAGTCGGAGGAAAAGGAGCAGGAAAAGGCGGCTGAAAATACAGGGCACTATATCAACAACGGGAATGATAGGATCTCAACAACAGGAATGATGGGTTGGTCGTACTGAGAGGAATGAGTTTAATGATTGTCATGAGCTCGCACCAGCATCAGAGTGATTTAAGAAAATCATGGCCGTGACATCAAAAACGGCTTAAGGAAACGTGAGGATGATACTGGTACCATGCGCATCCTTGCGCATTTTAACCACCAAACATGGAATACTTGCATAATTCCAAGTGGACCGATTCTTGCTGCCAGGAAAGCCAAGAAATGGGTGAACGAGCTCAAACTTGACAATTCCTCACGTCATGTCTAGCTGTGAACTGGCGAGCATTCCGCTGATGTTGACAGAACACAGCATGCAGCTGACAACACAAGCAAAAGTAGAAACGATAGGGATATCGCAACAACAATCATATCGTACAGCAAACAACGGAAAAGCCAGGTGTGTCATCATGCAAGAGGTGCCGATGTCACCCGTGCGACGAGCAAGACTGGACTTAAAAACCTGATACTATAATATGTGGTAAACAATGGTAGGAATAAGGTAATCAGGTCAAAAAATAGTGTGTGTTAATGTTTACAGTAACATGTTTTTTGCCACAGGAAACCTGTGGTAGTTTTGGAATCTGTACACTACACTACCGGCACTAGTGCTTCTTGATTGGCATGCAATGAACGAAATAGCCGTCTGTGTCCAAAAAAAAAGCAACAGGGGTGGTTCAAAACCTATTTTCCACCCAACACCAACGGTAATTGAACAGCTCTACAGATTATTGACGATGTTTCACACGCTGTAGTGAACCCCCATTTATCTTGGTTGCATTCGAACCCGCGTTTCTGCGCATGTAACTTTTAGGTAGTCAGAGCAGCTTCCAACAAATGTAGTGGATAATAATTCTTGCTCATTGCTAAGGATGCCTTTAACAACACTTTAGGCAGTCCCACTGGCTACATGCACAATTCATTTCGCAGCCGCTGCTGGAGCTGCAATCAAAATCTGAATCTCCTTGGAGACGTTCCCTGGTTTTCCTATGTTTACCTTCTGTTATCCTAGGTTGGGTACTGATACTGTATGTTTTCCTATCGTTTTTGCTATGTTTGCCTATGGATACTGATATGTACTGAGTATGTACTGATGTTTCTCATGTTTCTGTTTGTTGGCAATTCTTCTTTTGCTGAAAGCAAGGTCTGTGCGGCGTTCATGCTGGAGGCTTTGCTGGCGAGCACCAATGCAACTTTCTCTTTGCCCTAGAAACATCTAGAAACTGCAAATCTGTGTGATGATGCAAGTCTTCAAGATTGAAATTCATCAAAAGAAACCAATGGCTTGGGAGCAGAATCACAGTTGAAAAAAATGAGAAAACTCTTGATAAAATAGCTAACACAAAACTAGCCCTACCGTTTGGGGCGAGGAAATTCACTGCAAATATACGTGACTCCGCCTTGTAACGAAATGGAAAACAAAGCACTGCCAAGTCTAGTGTAACAGGCCCTGTGAAGAATAAAGTTTTTTGCAAGCATTTTAGCCCAAATGACTATTGAAGATTTAAGCCCTCTTGACTGATGATCATCATTGACCACTATCATTCATAACGATCAACCGTTCTAACTAACTGATGGCTACAGTACCAAGAGTGAATCATCATGAACCATCACCAACCAACCGTGCTGAACCACAATCATACAAAATCACCAACCATTGTTAGCCATTATCAACCATAGTTCAAACTTGAGCCATAATGAACCATTCTATGCCGGTTAACAATGGTTGATGACCTAAGAACTCGCTGCATTAACCGTTCTTTAGATTTAGCAACGAGAAATGAACCAATATCAATGATTAAGAAACGTAACCATTAACAAACCATTCCTAATCTCATTACTTAATCTTAACGTTATCATCCATTATCTAAACACTATTAGAGCTATAGGGCTTGTCGTTTAACCATCATTTATACAACACCATATTCAATACTATCAGTTATTTGATCAACCACAATTGACACTATCATTAATCAATAATTGATTAACCACCATTCACCATTATCAACACTATCATAATCATTAAACACCATAATCAACTGAGAATTTGTTAAGCCGGTTGGGACTATCATAACCATCATTGTTAATCATTGAGACTATCAGTTTAACCGTTCACCAAGGATCTTTCACAGTCTACCAGCTCTCCCACGATCTGTCCAAGCAACCGGTCGACTATCGACCTTCGACATGCTGATGCCATGGCGAGCCCGGGGCGCGGTTGAAGGGTGGGTGAAGGGTAGGTTGATTGCTTGGCGGACCAGCAGTGATGAAGGATCTATGATGGCGGATCTAGATGGCTAGTGGGTCTCTGATGGCTAATGATAGCTCATGATGGTGAATAAAGATTATTATACAGTCATATACAATCAATATATCAATGTTGGTTCGTAGATGGCTCACGATGGCTAATGATGGTTGACCATCATAATCATTCATAATCATGGTGAATAATCAACGACGGTCAATCATGGCCGATGATGTCGAGAATGATGGGATGAACCTTCATCCATGACTCTAGCTAGTTGCTGTGACTCTCGTTTTTTGACATCCCTACCGTACCACAACCATACATGTTGAACTTTGCGGACACGTGCTGAAACAAATCCAAATCACCGTAGAATGGCCAGTCAGAACTATTTGTTTTTGTATAAATACACCGCGGGCTGAAGAACCCAAACAGCTTGGCGTTGGCGGATCGAGGATATTTTTGGGTAAATTGACAGTGCAGTAGGAAGCATAGGACAAATAGTGGAGTGCACATAGCATGTCTTCAAACTATGGGTTCTGCCTGCGAGTGGCGTGTTGTGTGCTTCCCTTTCGTGGGTGAAGGAAAACAAAGAACCCATTTGGGGCTTTCTCAAAATAGGGGACCCTAAAAATGCATGGTTTATATGTTACTGTAAAAAGTTTCATCATAATATTGAATGATTTAGGGGTACCCCCATCCTAAGAAACCACCATCTACCAAACAGCCGTGTTGACAGAGCGTTGTCGGACTTATATAGCCAACTGTGGATAATGAATAACTATGGTTGTAATAACAACAATGACATCAGTACAACAATTGACAACAGAGCGTTTATACTAGTGAACAGTGAACACTGTCAATAACAAGAATCTCTTTAGAAATAGGTGTTTTAATATCAAGGCTGTCTTATACTACCAACAAACAACCAGAATCATATAGTACCAGCAGCAAACATACTAAAACAATGTAAACATGTATACTACACTATGCTATGCTCATGTATAACTCCAATGTAGTACAACACTAAGGCGTATTCTGAAGAAACCAAGAAGCAGTAATCAGCAATTTTCAAATAATGTGCTTGCAAAACAACCAAAAGTAGCATAACAAATTAAGCCTCATCCAAAGCACTGCAAAACAACCAACAGTAGCATAACAAATTGACCCTTATCAAGTACTGACAGCCGAAACTCCCAAGGGCTCAGAAACAAAGGAAGTAGTCATCGAACAAATTCTAGCAGCTGGGCAGGTCTTTGTTGCACAACCGTCTGCTCTGGTCTTGCTCTCAATCATAATAAACCATGCCATACCACTGTTGTTGGTGATTAGCCCCTATTTGCCCCCACTGTCAACCATTATAATCCCCATATGATTGACCATTAAGTCTACATTTGAGGGGCACGTCATCCCATGGCGTGCGTCAAGGGTACACCATCAACCAGGTCTTGACGCCAAACGCTACGCATGGAAAACCACAGCTTCAAACCGGGGCGGGGGACGGGGAAAGCCCTACGCTCATGGGCATGCCCTTGGCGATGATGATGATGATGATGATGATGATGATGATGATGATGATGATGATGATGATGCCTACGATGATTTTTTTTGCTCAAGAGTACAATCACAAACATATCAACCGAACATCCCCAGTGATGACTTGGAAAGGACAGTGGTTCTTTTTCGAGGCTTGGAGCTGTGCTCTTAGGACCGCTGTACAGAATCCTGGGTGGCCAGCATGTGTGGCAGCTTCATGGGGATCCTGAGAGAGAAAACCATCCCAAAGATTAAAGGATGGTTCAGTGATGTTAATGATCACTTGACCAAACATTGATATTTGCCCAACATATCGAACAAATATCCCAAAGAATCACTATATTGACAAGAATCGATATTTGCCAAAACCCCAAAACCCTTCAATCTGGCTTGGGTTTGATGCTTGACACACCCTTGACATCTCCTGGGGCTGGTCGTTTCTTTGGAGACTTGGGATCCACATCCTCCCAGGTCCCCTCCCTGGCTCACTTCTGAGCCACAACTGTGCCGTACGATGTCTCCCGGCTGGGGGCTCACAATGCTGAAAACTGGGCGAAAAACTCCATCTTCTGCTGATGATCTGCTAATGAACTGCACACAGAACAAACGGTGAGCATATCCACAAATCCAGGGTACCCCATTTGCCAGCCGCCATTGTGACCATCAGTACGCAAGCCATCAGTTTTCCGATGTCCGTTGTAGGAAACACCCATGCTGTTTGTCGCCTATGGTGGGTTGTGATCTGCCCATCATGTGATGAGCATTCTCACTGGTTGTTGGCTCTCATATAGGTATGAATAACACACACATTTTAGCATATGTTAGCTGTAGGTCGTTGTTGGCTTTATTTCTTATAATAGGATGATATAATAGGTAGGTTACACATGTATATATGTATGGTTACGAAACAAACCCAAACATAGCATGAGCTTACGTTTGACGAAAACAAAGACTACAAATGGATACATATTATACATATATATATGACGGCTTTTGACTGAGCATCATCTGGCTGTTGGTTTCAACCCTATTCAACCAAACGGCTCAAATACTGCAGAAATCAACACATCTTTGAAAGCCCCAACCAGTTCATACTTAATCCAACGATAGCCTAAGCCACTCATGGATACCATTACTGCTGGTGATGGATACACATGGGTGGTTCTCAAAATAGGGTTACCCCAAAATCATCCTCTATTCATGAGTTTTAGCAATAAACCCAGCCATTTTTGAGGTGTACCCCCATTTTAAGAAACCCCATATGACTGTTGGGTCTTAATCCCTCCACAATGATTTTGATTACTTGACTTTAATATCATTAACAGTTGTTATGGTTATTACAAGCAAACTGCTGCTATTGTTCTGAATATCACTGGACACAGCTCCACATTTTTCATGGCGGCCCCAACTGCCGTATCGTTTAGCTCGGTGTAGCTCGGGAGACATCAGCTGGGCCAAGGCCATCCGATCAGTGTGTGGTTGGCACTGGTCGCTGCTGATAGCACTGGTGATAGCACTGGTGAAGCGATGGTCGTTTAGTGGTTCTCTAGTGGTTGTTTGGTGGTTGTGTCATGGTTATTGTAAATGGTTAGCTCTTGCTGGCTATATAATGGTTAGACAATAACTAGACAATGGCCATTCAATGGCTCGATCCTGGTTGGCCTTGATTTTCATATTGGTTCATACGTAATGGTTCATAATAGTCTGACAGAAACGATTGATACTGGCTTATAAGAAATCCCATCCCTCTAACATGTCCCCCCTAACCTTGAAATGCTAAAAAGCATTGGTTCCTTCTAAATTGATTATGGTTCTTGGCGGGATTTACATTATGGGAAGGTCATCACACCCGGTAATGAAATATAGTGAGTCGCTCCATGGGGGTATGCTCATATGTGTATACAAGTATATATATATATGTATATGCACATATACATATATACAGTATATACATATAATATATTATATATATATAATGTACAAATCTTTACTTCGCTCAAGGAGCCTTTTCAACAGCACAAATGATTGAAGGGCATCATCCCGAGTATCACATTTGTTTGAGTTGCACCATCCAAGAAATTCCACCCACTCTGGAGTGGAAACATAAACCTAATCTTGCGAAGTCCAAAAGCCCAGTCATTTAAGCATTGATAGAAACGCCGGCACATTCTGCGTGTGTGATTTAAATATACTGCATGATACTGCATGATACTGCATGTTAGAATCAAGCTCGGTGGATACATTGACTTACACAAGTGCGATTGACCGGACACTCGCCACTACAGCCAATAATTCAGCAAATAAGACTGCAGTGGTAGTTCTAGAGTCAGTTTCTGCAACAGTACGGAAAGGTTCAACCTCCCTCACAACTTTCATGCTGAGGGACAGGGATTCGCTGTGATCTGGATTGGCTGTAAAAAATCAAAAGTCCCAGCAAGCAGGCACATCCTTTCGACAAATGACAACCAGTCTTGGTCGTCCTATTGCACGTGAAACACGGAATGTCACATGTGTCACAGGCTCAGCGCAGGTACCTGTCATTGGAGCGGGCAACAAACAGCCTGCAGCAATGGAAGTGCGCAACGCAACAAACGTTCAAGGCTACAAAAAGCCACACCGAGAGCAGATCCAACTTGCCAACTACCATCAACTACCTATTTTTGCACGGCACCATGTTGAACCTGAGCAAGCAGTGACTTCCTGTGAGAATGCTGGTCGCGTGTCATTATAGGCATACACCAACACCTATCTGGGCCTACAAATACCAAGGAACGCATGCAACTCTGGAACTATGCATGGAGAAGACGCATACTTCGGGCAATGTCAAACAGCAGCCTTAGCCTTAGCCAAACACTGCAAATCGGTAATGATTCAATAGCCGAACAAAATCACTTCAGCAAATGTGAGTAGACACGGGCACAACTGCAATCACGGTTTTTGTTGACAACTGTTGTCAGAGTCAGGTTTGCACCTTTGATCAAAAATCTATTTAGCGCATGTGTACACACACAGTGTCACTGAAGAGTTATGCTATGATTTTGCTAACAATGCTGCAGCTAATGAGAGGGATGGTTGTAGCTGTGAAGTTGTACCCATGGGATTTTCTGCTAGCCAGATTATAGTTCAACAACTGCCCTCAACATGTGAGACCCCGAAATGCACCCCCAAATGAATAGATTTCCTGCTAAACTAGGGGGTTGAAGGGTCATATAAACCATCGTGATGAATTGAGAATCATCTACTACAAAAATTGTTTTCACAATGAATTTCCACTGAACCATCAAACATGATCCATCACTATGAACCATATTGGGAATGACAAAAATACGCAATTATCTGTCCCCGTGAACCATTATCACAAAATGTTAGCCAGAGTCAATCACTGTAGATCGCAATTCGCGACTAACTGGGGTACACCCAGTTATCCTCCAAGGTCTGACCCACTTATAGTAATAAACCAACTTTTTTGGGGGGTGCGCATTTTCAGAAACCACCATATACTACTTGTTAAAGCATTATTGTTAGGCATTATCCCCTAGTATTACTATTAACTATTGTAACCCTCATAGAACAAATTTTGGGAGTACCAATGTGTTGCACAATGGGCTCCCTACCAGCGCGCCTGCAACTGCCTCGTAGCGCTTTGGCCTCAGTCCAAGAGATTGTGGTGAATTTCAGTCCTAAATGGCTAATAAATGGAGAGATGGACAGGTGGACAGGTGGATAGGTGGACATATGGATAGGGAGATATACTTATAGACGGAGAGATGGATAGATGTATAGATGGGTAGATGGATAGATGGGTAGATGGGTAGATGGATAGATGGATAGATAGGTGAGCAAATATAGATAGATAGATAGATAGATAGATAGATAGATAGATAGATAGATAGATAGATAGATAGATAGATAGATAGATAGATAGATAGATATTTAGAGATCGACAGATAAGTTTGGAAAAGAACAGTCTAGGGATTAGATCAGATCAGATTAGATTAGACTAGATTAGATTAGATTAGATTGGAACAGAATGGAATAGAATAGATTAGATAAGACTAGATAGGATTAGATTAGGTTCGATTCGACTAGATTAGATTGGATTAGATTCGATTAGATTAGCTAATAAGATAAGATAAGACTAGCTTGGCTTTGATCTGATTTGCTTGATAGATAGATTGGAGAGATTAGATAGGTAGATACATAAACAAATAGACATAAGGGCGGGTTTGATCAGGTTAGATAAATCAGATAGACTACATGCATCGCAAACAATTATAGAGCAGATTCGATAGATTGGACAGCTTTAGATACAGTAAGTTCAGTTCCATAAGCCAGATTGGCGAAATAGATCAGATAGGAAGAAACGGTCGATCAGAAATAAAGACAGCTAGATTCAAAGAGAAAAATGCAGACAAATACATAAAGATAGATAGGTTTATCGACGGATACATATTGATGGCTAAGACACAATCATTAGCATTCGCATTCTGAAGATGCATCAGTCACCGCAAGTACATAGCTGTGGGCTGTGGGTCAACACCCTGTCAAGCTGATATGGGTGTTTCCTAAAACAGGGGTACCCCCAGTTACCACCCAGTGTATGAATCATTTATAGTACCAAGAATAAATCAACCATAACTTTGGGGTCCCCACATTGTAAGAAACTTTTGTATATTGACCCATTCCCATCTGAACAAACTGATTTCGGCTCAGCCAAGCCTTCAGCACTATCCCATGATCGCTGACCCTGGGGCTCCGTCATACTGTCGTTCGAAGGACGTCTGCCGCACTTCGATGGCCTGCGTGAAAAAACAGCGGCAGAACCGACCACGAAATGGCTGCCGTTGCTGTTGCTGTTGTTGTTGATGATAGACATGGGTTTCACTGTTTATCCACAGCCCAGGGAGTGAAACCACAAGTGTTTTACAGAACCATAGTGAGAAACATGTTGGCAAGTTCACCAAACATCATAGGAGATGCAAACGAAATACCCTGCAAAAACTGGTGTGAGCACGCTTAATGATTTATTATGCCTGATGTCTTAGGGTACCCGTGAATCATGGTCTGCAAAAGAAAATGGAATTCAAATGACTCTCAAGGTACCTTGGCGAAATCTACCTTCCCAAGTTTATCAAGTTTATCTTGGCGCTTCGGGACATGGAGATCGCAAAGTTTGTTGAGAAACACTGGTATCCACTTCTGGCACCTGACACCGAGAGAATCTTGATGAATATTTTCCACAACCTACTGAACAAAGATTCCATGTTCTAATCCCCTCCCTCTCTTTTTGAATCCCTGCCCTCCTAAAATGGTCTAAACTGTATGAAATTACAGGAAACTGTAACGTGTTCGGAGGACACTTCCGTAGTGGATTGCTACAGCTAGCCCATGATCAATGACCACAAATGAACCACCACGAATGAAGACTAGGCAGTACGATGAATTCAGCAACCAGAAACTAATCTGGTTGGAGTAGCTGGAAAATAGATACTCTCACTAATTAAATGGCTTACAAGGTTTCAAACATTTGAAATATGTCCAGCCGTGAACCAAGTTGTAAACCCCCAACCAAGCAATCACAATTCACCCAGAAATTTCCTTTCTGCTCGATGCTGAGGGCAGGACTGCCGCCCCCAAGATGGTAGCAAGAGTGGTAAGGCCTGCAAAAGGATCAGTTCGATTCCCTTCTGCTGTGCCGCAAAGATACTGTATGGATGGTCCCATTTGAATGGGACTGGCAAAATTAATGTTCTTACTTTCTAAAAAAGAGTCGAAAAATGATTATGTACATCCTCTTGAAATGGATGACGGTTCATCGGAAAAACCATTCCAACTCAGTGCAGGAATCCCCACAATTCAGCCTCTCTTGGATCATTCCCCTCTTCGCCAAGCGTATCAGAGCTGAGCCATACGATGCCCCCATTCCCGAGCCGTATACATTTGCAATTATCTGCTGTAAACCTCAAGGGGGCATCTATTTCCAGAAGCATGAAGAAGTCGACCAAAAAGAATACCAAGTAGGCCACTTATATATAGCCATGATTAATATATACTGACTCCTAAGGAACCCCTAGATTCTTGCGTTTTATAGCGTTCACAACCCCAGCCATTTCCAACTGCCTGTGACTGTGATGGCGGTCGAACTTCAAGATGTGTCAAACCTATCATGTCACGAGTTCCATCCCAACTATCCCAACTAAGAAAATGGACATAGCCGGGGGTAGCCCGGTGCCGGGTCCCAACCAGGATGTGTTGTCAGTGCTGCGCGGCCTAGGAAGACCAAGGGAGGCACATCCCAGGAGGCCTGCGAGCACCTCGTGGCAGCCGTGGCTTGGTGACCAGTGGAGAGCCTAGCGCTGTTGGTGGACCACCCAGGGCTCCAGGGCACCACCCAGGGCCCCACCCAGGGCACCACCCAGGGCTCCACCCAGGGCTCCAGGCCATATGTTTCCTTGAGGGAATCTTCTCTGCAGAACCCCATCCTGCGCGGAGCGCCACCAGAGATTCATCGCCCGCTGCGAGCATGGGATGGCAGCATAAAGTAGACCATTGGCTGGGCTCTCAACCATGTTTGGGGACATCTGCACACCTCTATGCGCTGTGGTCCTATCTGCTCTGGTGCGTCATCTAAACTGCTTGTGGATGCTCTATGATGTCACCAAAACCCCAAACTCGAATTTTTTGTCCCGCCAACAGGCCCGTCCTTTGCAGAAACCCCTCGGTGATCATGCTTCATAGGAACTCTACCGGTCAGCTTATAGAGGTTTGTCATGGTTCATGGATTATATTGTACCCAACACCAAGCGACGCATAAAATTTGATGCCGTGTTCATTTGATTTCATACGTCCATCGAAGTACCTTGGCCATCCTTGGCCTATCTTGGCATCTCCAACAGCCCACCAAGCGGTGGCAAGAAACACCCTGTCCTCGCACGCCAAGGTCAGGTCCAAGGCTCTGAAGATGTCGGAACCCAGCTGCCAGCCGAACGGGCGAACGGGGATCCCCATGGCACCGCCTCCGGGAAGTAAGAAATGTAGGGAATACGGATGAAGTTGAGTTAGTTAATACGGATGAAATGGGATGAAGTTCAGTGCACAAGAGTGATACGGTTCTTCTTCCGTGTTCTTTGACGATGGGTGGTGATACCATTCGATCAGGTTGCTTCTGGTCCCAACTTGGTCGGCGCCACAGCCGAATCATCCCTTGAAATTCTTCAAATGTTTGGTCATCAACCTTTGGAAGAATTCCCTATCAATAAGTCACCCTTTGGGTTGTGCGTTAATAAGCGCAACAATGACTTGGAAAACACTACAGGAAAATCCCTATTAATCAGTCAGATGACCTTCCCCTATTCACCATCCCCATTTGGTGCTCAAAATGTTAGGGCTCGGACAATGGCTAATGGGTCCATTCTTTCAGAATCAACCACGCAGCAATGTCTATTGTTGTTTCGCTAACAAACGTTGACACCATTATAGTATCATTGTAGATAATGATACAGTACAACAATGATTCACCATTAATGCACCGCCACTTTGCCAGCAATTAGCCCATCATGAACTATGACGCGACGATATTTATCCTGTATGAAGGACTACCATCGTTAACTACCATCATCAGCCACATTCTTCTACCTCTAAATTACAATCGACACACACATGATATTGGAAATGAACATCATCAACATTAATAATCCTGTTGGTCATGAACCAATCACTAACTGGTCATTAAGTCATCCAGTCTTTACTAACAAACATCTTCACCCTTATTAGCAACCATCATCAAAAACCATCTTATTCTCCAGTTGCTGATTAATGGACCATCATTATTCTCCTCAATTATATTAACCATTATTAGTTGATTCCAAACCATCATCAAACCATCATAAGCTGCTACTTCATCACCATTCACCATGATCAACTGCACCCATCAACTAAGCACGGATCAACCACGATTTAATCGTCAACCATCATTTGACAATGGTTTAACCATCATTGTCGACCATCAGTGTTTGTCAACAATCAATTCACCATCAATCAAACATGTTTATCTATGATCAACCATCATTTCACCATCATTTACCAATCCTTTGACCATCCTTCACCATCATTAAACCACCATCCATCATAGATCTCGCCATAGATCCATCATCATTCCCAGTCCTCCACGCACCACGTCCGCTGCTGCGCTGCACCTGAGCTCCGAGACCAGCATCGCACTGCAAACTGCATTGCCTGCCGCTGGGCAGCATGGAGCTCTCGACATAGCGCTCGCCTGAAGAGATGAGATCCATGGAGAATCATGGTTTAATGATGATGAAGGCGGGTTAAACGAGTGGTAAATGAAGGTTTAGTGATGATGAAGGACGGTTCAAGCATTGGTAAATGATGGTTCAATGATGGTGAAGGAGGGTTGAAGGATTGGTAAATGAAGGTTTGATGAAGATCCTACTTGTCGGTGATGGTTGAAGCATGGTGAATGATGGCTAAATGATTGTTAGGAATGCACTAACAATGGTAAATGTGTGATTAATGTAATTGATAGTGTTAGTGATTGTGGATAATTGGGAATGATCGGAAACTACCAGCTTATCGGAAAGAACAACCAGCAATAGTAGGGAATATATGGGAATGTGATGGTTAACGATCTTGAAATGATGGTTAATTGATGGTTCATGAGGGTAGAAATGGTTTAGAAATGATTGTTGATGATGGCTGAACTATGATAATGGTTTTGTTTAATTCATGGCTCACGCTGATTGATTCAAGGTGAACTGATGCTGAATGATGATTGAAAAGAGATCCAATCGTAGCGAAATGGGCCGCTGTGCAAAATCAAGGTTGCTTCCGTGTCACTGGCACAACATTTACATACTAGGATCCTGGACGTGACAAAGCTGGGTCATGCTTGGTCCAAGAGCTCAAAGCATGCAAGTACGCAGGCACCCTACCAAACAATCGACTCTGAAACCACAAGCAACCAACCAAAAGCAACCAGAAACTCAGACCCAAATCTATGGCAAAACCAAAGCCCAGATTTGACACTTGGATTGCCACTTTCTCCAACCCTGCAGGTTGCTTCTGTCACTCCTCAGGCTCCTTGCAAGGTACAGCTGAAAACCCATCTCTTGGACCACGGGGCTATCCATAGCGAACCCCCAGGTGGGAACTGGGTGTCACAGGGATCACTCATGATGACATCCACAATGATCCACCATGATCCACCAGGATGCCGCACAAGTTCCGGTCTTCAGTTTCTGGTCCTCTGGACCTGTGGCCAAGGCTTGCCATGACTCGCCGTTGCCACAGGCTTGGATGATGAAGCACCTTCAGTGATTAGAACTGAATACAACTGATACAAACTGATATATCATTTGCTTGGGGATTGGGTTATTACCTTTTTCATCCTTTTTCCATTTTCGTACTTGGACCAGCATTGATCCAGAGTCTAGTGGCGAAGTCGCAAATTGCTTGACCCTTTTTGTGACCGTCATTCTGTGAGTCCATCAGGATAGCCCAGATTCATTTGAACAGGCTCAGGATGAAGCCAAACTTGAGTTGTGCAGTGCCATCGACACCACTGGTATGAATGAGCACCTTTGATCAAGCAGGAAGGGGTAGTAACTCCTTCACATCGGACACCCCATGTCTAAAGGCCTTGGTCACGATCATTTGGTGTTAAGCAAATAACTATTTCCATCAAGTATGTGATCACACCATCACTCAAAGGTCTTTCAAGCTCGTTCCGACTAAACAGGCTATTGTTTGGCTCTCCAACCAGAACTTGGCAAACCGAGCGAAGTTCTGCTGATCAACAGTGGAGACAATCTGTGTAGTGCGGCCAAGAAGTTGGTTTGTGTAGTGCGGCCAAGAACTTGGTTGGGATACAGTGGTTATGCTTGCCGGCTGATGCTTCAGTTACAGTTAGATGATATATATGTATATGTAACGTAATATATACATTAGGAGAGGCGTGGGCCTCTTTAACTGTGGGAGGCAAACTCCATGCCTGGAACTATATCTAAAATGCTAGAAACCATTTATAAAATGTTTAGAATGGATGCTTTCCAGTTTAGGAAGGATTGATTCTATGACCAGCGCAGGCACTCGGAGGGTGCTGACCAGGGCTAATTATATTACATTCTTAGGCACTGCATCTTTGCTTAGCATGAATCTTAGGTACTGCATTTTTCTGGCACCTAAATTCCACAAGGCTGTCTCAGGTCCGCCAATTTAGCCATACCTAAATCGTAGGCGCAACATTTTTCCGTAGACTCTCTAATCTCTCTATGATCAAGCAGGTGTGGTTGGTGTGGTTGGTCATAGGCAAAGAGTGCGTCATATGTCGTATGGATCGCATTTTGAAGCTCCAATGACACTATGACATTGTCGGCCCTCTAACTCTAATTACTAGCACAACCACAACCAGCGACTTGCTAACACCACTCAACCAAAGGCAACACTTGCTAACCATCCGACCAATTCTAACCCGTAATATCACACGGATCATCAATTATCATCAATGATCATCATGTATCTGCTGGAAACTGTTTCTGCAACCCGGGGGTACCTACCAACACCCTGGCTTCACTCCCCCAGGCTACAGAACCAGCCTATTGGAAACCGGGTAATCCCCGCCCAGGCTGTTGGTTCGCCTGTGAGATTCGTCAAGATGGCGGCCATGTCGCAGGGCTCCGCCGGGCGACAATGCAGCAGACCTCCGTTGGGGAGGCGTCATGTGTGGGTGAAAAAGTGGCAGAGATATCAGTGAAGTCATAGTGAACATAGTGAAAGTCATTGTGAAGGTTCAATATGTTCAATGAGGTTTCTAACATTCAGAAAACATAGAGATCGTCATCTTAAGAAGTGGTGGACTCTTGAAAATTGGGGCATCAAAGATGGTCAATTGTTTGCACAACTGGGCATGTGCGCCGCCCCGCTCTTGGAATTTGGCCACCTGTGGATGTGTGTCACTTCTCATGACAACTCTGACGGTGTGCTAGGGAACTCATTTGTCACGTCTGTTGTGAGTTGACCTTTGACATGTGCTTTGTCAATGTTTGTCACTGCCACAATCCAAACAACCATTATATCTATATAGTGACCATCACTAAGTACTGAGTATTAGGATTACTCTTTCATCAACGTTTCGTGAAGGAGTACATGAGTACATGAGACCAAGAAAGACGACCAGTTTATGGCAAAGCTGGACCATGGAACCAGTTCTGGTACGCTAAGTTTGCAGCAATCATGTTGCAAACGCGTGGAGTTGAATTGTGCACCTAGTTACATTTACATCATTTACATATAGTTATATATGTATATGTTCTAGATAATAGATGTAAATTAAATATATTCTCATATATATATATATGTATATATGTACATATTCTAGCTGACTTTTTAAATTGGCTGATACTGACCCAAATCATTTTTGTTGAAATCCACCTCGTACCAGTTGTGTGGATCGACCATCCATGCCTTTGCGGATCGCCACCCTGGGCTGCCCACGGTCATCTTCAGGTCTCACCACGCGGACGAAGCCGTCGTGACATTGGCACTCCTGGAGCTGTTGGCCGGGAGTGGTGACAGCTGCATCTCCCATTCGAATGTTGATGTTGCGATGTCTTCATAATATGTCTTCATACTCGAGATATCCAAATGTCATCATCTAAGAACAAGAACTTGCTGCTTGCTCCTTCAACAATCTTAGTTGCTGTTTTGAAGGCCAAATGATTGCGGGGGCAATGGATTTGACTCCAAGCCATCTCTCCCGCTGTTCATTTTTGCCACAAGATCTGCTAGCCGGAGCGTGATCAAAGGGGCTAGCAGCTGCTAGTACTTTCAGAGCGCCTCTTGAAGCAACATCCAGCCCTGCTTCCGAGCCAAACTCAAGAGACGCTCCCCAGCGATGGGGCCCAGCCCTCAGCCCCACTCAAAAATTTCAAGCGTCATCTGGTGACCACCCCTTGCGACCAATGTCAACATAGCCGGTCAACCGCAAGTTGGTCGCAAGTTGGTGGCATTCCCAAGGCAATCCTGAGCTGATACTGAGCAACTGATTGACCCTGTTCATCAAACCGCGATGTAGCGCACCAGTAATCATTATTGCACCAACTTACAGTATGGAACAAATTGACCTCATCTAAACTTTAATCATCGCCAACCATGATGAATCATCAGCCATCATTCGCCATTGATCATTAACCAAGGTGAATCAACCAGCAATCATTAAGCACGATTGACCCACTATCTTTACTTGGTTCACCACTGCCAATCATCACCCATCATTGCCACAGACCTGGGATCTTCCACCGGCGCTCCGTTGCGCTCCGCTGCGCTCCTGCCGTCCCGACTGCGGTTCAACCAATGCAGAGTTGTTGGGGCACGGACGGCAGGACCTCGGTTTGCAGTGAGCACACTTCATGGCTAACGAAGGGAGTCTTTGATAATGAAGTTTGATGATGGTGATGATGATGATGATGATGATGATGATGATGATGATGATGATGATCTCTGATGATTGCTGTTGGTTCATCACGATTTCCTAGTGACTCGTTTGTGATGGTTGCTGTTGGCTAACCTTGAACTATGGTTTACTTAATGAATAGCCGCTTGTTGACAACATAGCATCGGTGGGTAGTTTAATAGCGGTCGATCAGCTGGGCTGTGGCTAGTGGATTGGGATCAGGGGTCACCCAGTATTGTTGGCGCCTGCAACCCTCAGGTCTGAACAATGAGGCCAGGAGGATGCCAGACCCTTGGATTTATCCAAAATATGGAACTGTCATGAACTGTCCAAATATGGGAAGTGCCCAGCTATACATGGCTATACGGACTTTATGCCATACCTCCAACCAAACATCTACGTGCGTGCGGAACCCCGGAAAGTTGTGTACTTGCATCCTTTGTCCCTCTCAACAAACAAAACCTCCATTCCAACAATGATCAAGAATCCATAGGGCCCACAGTCGTACGATTGGGATCCATTGGGCCAATGCTCCAATGTCACTGGTGTCGAAGACGTCTTCGGAGAAGGTGACTCCGTTTTTGTTTACTTTTGCGACGTTGAACCACTATACTCACTACAATATGTCACTATGAAACCAGGCATCATGTAGGGGCCCAGTCTGTTGCGGCGGATTAGGATGACCGGTGAAGGGGGATCTTGCAGGTCATAAACTTTTTCTATTGTCTGCGAGATCAATCGGGCTTCATCATTGCGGGAACAAAAACTGGTTGCCAGCTACAAACTTGCAAACTGATCCTTGAGTTCGGAGCTGTCACCCCCGTAGTCTGGATGGCCCCACGTCACAATGGACCCATCTTCCAGGATCGCAGCAAATGCGCCCCATGTGGCTTGAATCTGCTGCACACCCCTGAGCTGGTCTTGGACTTGGGAGCTGTCACCACCAAACTTCTCATCGCCCCAAGTCACAACGGACCCATCTTCCAGGATCGCAGCAAATGCGCCCCATGTGGATTGAATCTGCTGTACACCCCTGAGCTGGTCTTGGACTTGGGAGCTGTCACCACCAAACCTCTCATTGCCCCAAGTCACAACGGACCCACCTTCCAGGATCGCAGCAAATGCGCGCTCCGCGGCTTGAATATGCTGCACACCCCTAAGCTGGTCTTGGACTTGGGAGCTGTCACCCCCGTAGTCTGGATGGCCCCAAGTCACAACGGACCCATCTTCCAGGATCGCAGCAAATGCGTTCCGTGCGGCTTGAATATGCAGCACACCCCTGAGCTGGTCTTGGACTTGGGAGCTGTCACCCCCGTAGTCTGGATGGCCCCAAGTCACAACGGACCCATCTTCCAGGATCGCAGCAAATGCGTTCCGTGCGGCTTGAATATGCTGCACACCCCTGAGCTGGTCTTGGACTTGGGAGCTGTCAGAACCAACCTCTTCATTGCCCCAAGTCACAACGGACCCATCTTCCAGGATCGCAGCAAATGCGTTCCGTGCGGCTTGAATATGCTGCACACCCCTGAGCTGGTCTTGGACTTGGGAGCTGTCAGAACCAACCTCTTCATTGCCCCAAGTCACAACGGACCCATCTTCGAGGATCGCAGCAAATGCGGCCATGGTGGCTTGAATATGCTGCACACCCCTGAGCTGATCTTGGACTTGGGAGCTGTCACCACCAAACATCTCATCGCCCCAAGTCACAACGGATCCATCCTGCAGGATCGCAGCAAATGCACCCTGTGTGGCTTGAATATGCTGCACACCCCTGAGCTGGTCTTGGACTTGGGAGCTGTCACCACCAACCTCTTCATCGCCCCAAGTCACAACGGACCCATCTGCCAGGATTGCAGCAAAGCCCCTAGCATCTGCTTGAACCTGCTGTACACCCTTAAGCTGCGCTTGGATTGCTGAGCTGTCACCACCATGGACGGGATCGCCCCATGTGATGACACTGTCGTCGTCGCTGCACCAAAGAGCAAAGGCTCCCCCCTCAGCGAAGTCTCCAAACTTTGCTGCCGCCAGGCGTGCTTTCCGCGGAATTGCGGTGAAGTGGTCGCCCGCCTGAATCCCTGCAGCCTCGAGAGATTGCCAAGGATCGTCTAGAACACGTGCATCTGCAGTGGCAAGCTTCAAGAGGCCTCGTTTGAATGACTTCTGGGCCAGTAGCTTGAAATCCCCAACTTTGGAGGACTTTGAAATGGAAAAGCTTTCGCTTCTACCGCTTACGAAGCCTACAGTCAATTGCAACATGTTCGGCTCACTTTGTTCCAGGTCATCCCTCTCAGGGGCACATTCTTTCTTTCTTCGCTTGGCCCCAGGCAACATCTGTGGTGGGGCAGCGGATGACTAATTACTGTGGAATCGACGATTTTATCTTGAGCAACAAACTCTGAAAGCCCAGCATGACGCCACCAGAATCCACCAGAGTTGAAAGTATTTTGTCTGTTGAACAACAAAGTTTTGGAATTCAAGATAAAATCGCCCATCATTGCACGAGTAGTTGTAGTATATTCAATATGTTCATGTTGCGACTTTACTGGAAAACAGGCTAGTACAGTTCAACATAATTAATCTTAATTAGCTTAGTTGTTGCACTGAAAATATACCCCTAGTAGTTTGGCACTTCAACAAAAACATGTTCAACCGAAACCTCGGAAAACCTTCGAAACGTGAACGCCAACCTCATACCTCGGATCAAGCTCGCCCACGAGGCATGACGTGCCAACTCACCCCGCTGCCTCGAGCAACAACTCCTTTGCAGTGGTACACTCAGGGCCATGGGCCGACTATAGAACCGCTTCATTCAATACATGGCATACGCTTAGTGACAGTCAAACTCAAAGAACTGCGGGACTCGCCAGCAGATAGATAGCATATGGATGCATATGGCACAGTCACCGGTCAGAGGAAATTACAAAGAACATATAACCAACAAATGAGGGGTCCCAAGGATACTCACGGTTCCATTTTACAGGTTGCTGACAAACTTGACCATGAATCGTTTCAAAGAAACGACGGCAAATGGCTCCAAATGTTTAGTGAATTATACAGTGATATTCAGTGATGGCTGATATTGGATAGCAACTGAGAGTCAGCAATGGATGAATGAGTAATGATGGTTGATGGCGATAATGATGCTGATAAATGTACGATCCATTCTAACAAATACCAAACCCCCCAAACATTTCAATCTTTTCAAATGTGAATGGACTTCTTTCCTGGCTCGACATGGTGATTGAAAAGCATGTCTGGCTGATCCAGGTGACAAACAATCCACCCACAGCAACCAAACACCTATGAACGAACATGTCTTTTTTGTTTGCGGGAAAGCATGTTGTTTGGCGGTTGTCCCCCGCAAAACAGGGCATGGTTGATCCGAATGAATCACCATGGCTGGCCATCCATTCTCAACCATCGGCATGGCTCGCATTGTTAGTTATCACTTCGGTATCGGTTTACAATTATAAACCATGATAAACAATGATAAAGCCGTTGTTATAATGTTCATCTCGGGTTCTGGTTGCCATTGCGGTCGTTCCATTCTCCGTTTTTGTTCTTGTTGCCATTGTTAGCAATCATATCGGGATTACTTTCAGAACTCGGCTGCATTAACTTTTGCATGTTTGGGTTTGGGTTCAATTTGCATGAGTTTGGCTCCAATAACATGCGCTGGTTCGTACCTTGCAGGCAAAAGAACCTTAACTGACACTACCAATATCTGTTTTTCCTGCTTTTTTTAAGTCACAGTAAACGATCATAAATGAATCATAAACCAAATCACGTGCTTCAGTAGGAAAGAAACCGTCCAGATCACTCAGGCCTTGCCATAATCTGTGGTGACAAAGAGCCATGTGCCATCCAACCCACAACGACAATCAAAGCCCAGGGGCAACAGTTCCCCCGAGGGGTTGCGTTGCTGGTAGAACAACGCCTTGTCACCGGGTTGGCATCCATGTTACCGGCTGTAATCAAGAGTGATAACGTTTGTGTGTATATATATATATACATATAGTTATGGATATACCATGGCACGTATCATATATCATGTATATCTACAGAATTGTATGTCATATATGTTTATATCACGTACTGGTGAAACTATAGGGAGTCATAAGCATCAATAGCACCCGTATTATACACAATGGGCCAACTCATATGGGTCGACACCCAACAAACAGAAATGGGATGGCTAATTTCAGGGGTTGATCAGCAAGAATACGAGCACCATGGAACAACCATAGGGGTGTATGACCCACCAACGATTTTGAAGGATTACGGGAAACCAACCATAACCATGGCAGAACCTCACCACCACGTCATCAAGGCCTGTGAGTTGGTTGACCCGATCAACATCACACGATCTGATGAGCTCTCAACACAAGCAGCAAGCATCATGATTGTTTGCGAATGTTTGTTGAAGATGACAGGGGCATTATTGACGAATAAAGGGACACTGATGAATGCTAAATTGTTTTAGGGTGTAGTTTTGCTAGCTATCACTAACTGCTTTTTGCATTAACTGTTTTGGATTGATGCTGGATTGTTTTTCTAACAAGATCCTCTTTATCATTTCTGAGTGTACCCCCTGCTTTACTAGTAGTTTGAGGGTTGAACCAATGGTTGAGATCACCTCTCAGCTACCTGTTTGAACCTGTTGCTTTTGAGTTCAAAATCAGGCTGGCAGGAGAGTCCACAAGTGGTGGGGAGAGTGATAACATGAATTTCATGTTTGGGGTAATGCGTGAATATACACACAAATATTCTTATGAATGATGATGATTCGCTGAACAACTGATTTGTCACAAACCACCTATCATCTTAAACAACTTGGAACAGATTGATCACAATCAGAATCATCACTTCACAACTGTCTCAGTATCAGAATCCGTAGTTGTGAACTCTTGTGATTCATCAATTCACCTATCGTTTAGTCATCGAGTCCACGGTGAAATCTCAATTTAATGGATCAAATAGTCAAATACATTGTACAATAAAGCAGTTTAATCAGCGATCATCAACAGTTATTGTTGGTTATATCTAATACCCTAATAATTATCTAACATCTACTAATGTTGAAATAGTAATAATAACCCCCCACCTGTTTATAATTACGATTCAAACATTAACCATTTTTCACCTTTGTAATCCAGTTCAATCCACGCAAACATCTCCAATCTCCAATCGGTTCCCTGGGCCAACGCACTGGACACTGGCAGTCCTGCAATGAAATCCTGGAGGCGCCGTAGCGTTCCCCGCAACTGGGGTTGGGAGCCATCAATGGACCATCGACGTCCGAAAAATGGATGGCAACCGTCAATATGGCTATGGGTCAATAGCAACCAGCCACAATGGCTTGTAATGACCAACCAATAATAGGGAAAACAATAGTTAATAATCAGGGAACCAGGGGTACAGGGTTTTGACCCACTGCCATATGTGTCAATGTTTCTTTGCGTCAAGGGACATTGCAGCAAGCATGTCAACGATCCACAGATCAACGCTGTATCAAGGCGCAAACGAATGAGTGTACATTACTCACTAATATGCTTCCTATGGATGTTCAATAGATCTTTGGATTTTCAGTACATTACTCACTTCCTATGGATGTTCAATAGATCTTTGGATGTTCAGTACATGACTCACTTCCTATGGATGTTCAATAGATCTTTGGATGTTCAGTACATGACTCACTTCCTATGGATGTTCAATAGATCTTTGGATGTTCAGTACATGACTCACTTCCTATGGATGTTCAATAGATCTTTGGATGTTCAGTACATGACTCACTTCCTATGGATGTTCAATAGATCTTTGGATGTTCAGTACATGACTCACTTCCTATGGATGTTCAATAGATCTTTGGATGTTCAGTACATGACTCACTTCCTATGGATGTTCAATAGATCTTTGGATGTTCAGTACATGACTCACTTCCTATGGATGTTCAATAGATCTTTGGATGTTCAGTACATGACTCACTTCCTATGGATGTTCAATAGATCTTTGGATGTTCAGTACATGACTCACTTCCTATGGATGTTCAATAGATCTTTGGATGTTCAGTACATGACTCACTTCCTATGGATGTTCAATAGATCTTTGGATGTTCAGTACATGACTCACTTCCTATGGATGTTCAATAGATCTTTGGATGTTCAGTACATGACTCACTTCCTATGGATGTTCAATAGATCTTTGGATGTTCAGTACATGACTCACTTCCTATGGATGTTCAATAGATCTTTGGATGTTCAGTACATGACTCACTTCCTATGGATGTTCAATAGATCTTTGGATGTTCAGTACATGACTCACTTCCTATGGATGTTCAATAGATCTTTGGATGTTCAGTACATGACTCACTTCCTATGGATGTTCAATAGATCTTTGGATGTTCAGTACATGACTCACTTCCTATGGATGTTCAATAGATCTTTGGATGTTCAGTACATGACTCACTTCCTATGGATGTTCAATAGATCTTTGGATGTTCAGTACATGACTCACTTCCTATGGATGTTCAATAGATCTTTGGATGTTCAGTACATGACTCACTTCCTATGGATGTTCAATAGATCTTTGGATGTTCAGTACATGACTCACTTCCTATGGATGTTCAATAGATCTTTGGATGTTCAGTACATGACTCACTTCCTATGGATGTTCAATAGATCTTTGGATGTTCAGTACATGACTCACTTCCTATGGATGTTCAATAGATCTTTGGATGTTCAGTACATGACTCACTTCCTATGGATGTTCAATAGATCTTTGGATGTTCAGTACATGACTCACTTCCTATGGATGTTCAATAGATCTTTGGATGTTCAGTACATGACTCACTTCCTATGGATGTTCAATAGATCTTTGGATGTTCAGTACATGACTCACTTCCTATGGATGTTCAATAGATCTTTGGATGTTCAGTACATGACTCACTTCCTATGGATGTTCAATAGATCTTTGGATGTTCAGTACATGACTCACTTCCTATGGATGTTCAATAGATCTTTGGATGTTCAGTACATGACTCACTTCCTATGGATGTTCAATAGATCTTTGGATGTTCAGTACATGACTCACTTCCTATGGATGTTCAATAGATCTTTGGATGTTCAGTACATGACTCACTTCCTATGGATGTTCAATAGATCTTTGGATGTTCAGTACATGACTCACTTCCTATGGATGTTCAATAGATCTTTGGATGTTCAGTACATGACTCACTTCCTATGGATGTTCAATAGATCTTTGGATGTTCAGTACATGACTCACTTCCTATGGATGTTCAATAGATCTTTGGATGTTCAGTACATGACTCACTTCCTATGGATGTTCAATAGATCTTTGGATGTTCAGTACATGACTCACTTCCTATGGATGTTCAATAGATCTTTGGATGTTCAGTACATGACTCACTTCCTATGGATGTTCAATAGATCTTTGGATGTTCAGTACATGACTCACTTCCTATGGATGTTCAATAGATCTTTGGATGTTCAGTACATGACTCACTTCCTATGGATGTTCAATAGATCTTTGGATGTTCAGTACATGACTCACTTCCTATGGATGTTCAATAGATCTTTGGATGTTCAGTACATGACTCACTTCCTATGGATGTTCAATAGATCTTTGGATTTTCAGTACATGACTCACTTCCTATGAATGTTCAATAGATCTTTGGGTGTTCAGTACATTACTCACTTCCTATGGATGTTCAATAGATCTTTGGATGTTCAGTACATTACTCACTTCCTATGGATGTTCAATAGATCTTTGGATTTTCAGTACATTACTCACTTCCTATGGATGTTCAATAGATCTTTGGATGTTCAGTACATTACTCACTTCCTATGGATGTTCAATAGATCTTTGATAACAAGTGCCGGACAGGAGGCTATGCTCATCGAAAAGCATCGCATGGCATACACAGTCAGACTTGGCACCGCGCCTTCCAGTGGCGTTGGTCTTGGAGTTCTCCGGGCAACTTTCGCAAGGCCCGGCTCCTACAGTGCCATCACAGAAGGCTCCCGGAAAAGGTCGGTCCGAGTCAGTCCTGTCTGGTTGGGTGGACAGGTTGTTGGATGATCCTGGTGAATGAGAATAGAAACCGGATGAAACCGGTGGAAGAGGTATGGCCTCATCGGCTGGTTGGCGGGTTGGTTGATCTCAAATCACTACGCAATGAAACTTCCCGCAACGACTGAATTTTCCGGTTGGTGTTGTCGGTGTCGATTGTGCTGATGATTTTTCACCCCCTTTGGGAAACTTTAACATGAAGCGTTCCCGTACTCAACAGGGCTTTCTGGGTGTGGGGGCCATGGGATAAGTTACATTCCCTCGTAACCGAGGTGGGATATGTGCTGAGATGATCTCAACGCAACCCCGAAGCCCAGACACCTGAGCAGCCCCTCTACCGCTAATCAGCTAGTTAGCATATCCTACGATTCCGGCGTTCTGTTACTGTGTTGGATACCAGTTTCATCAACCAGGGATCTGTGTTGATATCACTCTATTATCCAACAATAGCAACCAATATGAACAAGTCCTGGGATACTGTGCAACCTCTGCCCTAAAAAAACGAGGATACTTTATGATACTTTCCTAATCTTTCCTACTGAAACCTCTGATGTTTGGTTGGCAATGGTTGGTGATGGCTGGTGATGGCTGGGTGATGATGAGGGTGACCTCCGAGAGGCGCGGGGCGCAGCTTCCGCGCCGGTCCCTCGTCTTCTTTGTAGCTGTCCCATGGGCAAGGCCTGGGACGCGATGCCATGGGATCTCACGGGTCCCGATGGGTCCAGTGGTTGGTGGCACAACATCAATGAACTCATCTCAATTCCTACGAAAAAAAGGCTGGAAGGCAGGAGATGCTTGGAGATCAATTTGATGTCAACAAATTGGTTGGAGATGGTTGGCTCTTTTGATGTCATGCCCCTGCATCATTTGGAGAGGCACTTGACCTCCTTGCGTCGGGGCTCCAGACTCACACTCGTCCGGTCTCTTGGGATCTTCCTGGAGAAGGCGCAGTTAAAAAGTGCATCACTTGGTGGTTTCTCAAGTCATAGGGGGACCCCAAAGAATGGTTGGTTGATGTTGGTTTATTGTAGCACTTTATATCATTGATATTGTAAAACTAATTATGGGGGGTCCCCTCTTTTGAGAAACAGCCACTTGCAGAATGTGCAAAGAACATCCCAGAATGCTAGCACTTATCAAACACGCAGCATTTCCAACTCATTTCTGCCATGAGCAGCGGCTGTGCCCAGCCACCCGCAGCCATTGATGTGTCATGAGGCTTGGGAGAGGGAAACCATGGCATGGCAATGCATGGCACATCAATGGCTGGTCAAGCGCCCTGCCACCCTGGCTGTTCACATCCCAAAGACATGCTCAATTGTTTGGCTCGTTGGCAATGACTCATATGAATCGTATAATTAGGTGTCTCAAAATAGGGGTACCCCCAAAACATCCATGATCAACCGTTCATAGTAATAAACCAACCATTTTGGGGGTCCCATATGTTGATACAGGCATATACAGGCTATGTCTCATGATCGAACAGTCCATGGATCTGCACCTGGTAACCGGCAGGGCATGACTCGAGAAGGCCTCAGCTCACCCGCGGCCACACGACTCCGACGGGGCGCCAACGCGACAACGAGAACGATGATGGCAACCACCACAGCAACAACAACAACAACAGCAGCTGCTGCTGCTGCTGCTCCTACTACTACTACTACTCCTCCTCCTCCTCCTCCTCCTCCTCCTACTACTACTACTACTACTACTACTACTACTACTACTACTACTACTACTACTACTACTACTACTACTCTAATTACGACGCAAAAAGACAACGAACCTGACGAGAATAAAACCAACGATACAAACAGAAACAACCACCGCAAAACACAACTATGGTTGTTACATGTTTGTTTGCGCGGTCACTACTTCGACAACAGCAACACCGACGACGACTGCGAAAAAAGCAACTGGGCATCCCTGGCAGCCAAAGTCCGAGAGGTTGCCAAGGTTGCACGAGATGTTTCCACCTGAGGCTTTCCATCATTCACAAGGACTCTCCGGATTTGATGGTCGATTGTGCAATCATCTGGGTATAATGTACACCACTGGAGAGATAGGCTTCCCCGCAATTTCGTATGAACCCAGTTAGCAATGTTTGCGCAACCAACTGTGCAGTTGTACAGCTGAGCCCAGACCATTGACAGTCCTTCCGGTGGGGCTGAGGTCATCCAGAATGCTTCCGGTCACCTGCTATGTTTCTCACTTATCTCAGACAAAAAATGCCATAGAAAATGTGTTCAATTTTTGATCTTTGAGAATATCATCCAACCTTGGACGTAGTGTAGATTGTCTGTTTTGCATTTTCTACCGCTTGAATCCACTTCCGCTTTGGGTACAAGAAAAACATGATACCAGGATGAACCAGGTTTCTTGCAGCCACGCAGCAGTATCTCAACACTTGTACTGCGATCAAACATCCACACTTTGGAGACAAGAATTTCAACATTGGGATTCCTGTACTGAGGGGCGTGCAAATCTCTTACAAAACAGTGCCCGCAGTCTTAAATACCTTCATAGCACCCTTGTCCGTAGATGTGTCGCATCACCCTTGGCTGTTGCACACATCTGCCACGTTTCTGGGTTTTTCCTTGCCTGGCGAATTGGCACACTTGTTCACTTTGGATTATCTAAAAGGCCCTTCTAATTATTCTGGTCATATCAAGGTGAAAGGGTCAATTCGTCGTTTCGACCCCATCACTCCACAACACGACATCCCCGGGGGCCAAACTGGGTTTATATCTCCTCAAGCACATTGGCTCACAGAAGTCGCCCGACCTCAAGCTGATGAGGTCTGACATGGTACGGGGGGCGGGGGGACCTTGCAAGGAGATACCCAACAGCTACTAGATCTGCCGGTGTTCCGAGGTGGTCTATAACATGTAAATAATGTGTATGTATATATATATATGTGTTTATGTTAGATATATATATATATAGGTCCGGGATCTAAGTGTGTCATCAGTCCCTTTGCATCATTCATTGTGATTAAACGGTATCATATTCTTACTGACCATTATCACGAGCAACTCATTCTGTCAACCATAACAAACATCATGAACCGTGATGAAGCATCATGAACCATTCTAACTATCAGCAACCAACCAATATGAACCATGGGCAGTCGTACTTAACCTTAGTCAACCATTATCAAGCCTTGTTTATAGTTATTCACCACAACGTGCATCCATTTGTCGCACCATCGCCTCCTGCAATATGGTCGAAATGCAATTCTGCCAGCGAACTGGTAACAGGCCACACCATGGATTCTTGGCTCAAATCACGGCGATGCTCACTACATACTGTATCCATTGTCCAAAGTAGAAACAATATGAATGAAACTAATAATTGCGCCTAATGTGGAGCACATAATGTATCCTATGTTGGAGCACCTAATGTTCTGTTGACCCACCGCGCCAGTTCCTGTAAGAAAACCCATCTCGCTGGCCAAGCACCATGGGCAGCCACTGGAAGCCAAGCTATGAGACCGGTGGACACACACAATCACCAGGTTCTTCTTCATCTCTGGGAAACATAGGGTCCAGGATCCCATCAGATGTCTCATCGTGTTCCATCAAATGTCTCATCATGTCCCGTCACGTCTCATCATGTCCCATCATATCATAGTGGTTTCGGCACCATCTTGTACTCCCACCGTGACAACTCCAACGGCACTGGCACTGAGTCGTCCAACTCCAAGAGCTCTGGGCAATTGCCCAAGGATTCGACATGGTGAAGCATCGCCTGAAGGCCAGGGAACCGGTCAGACCGGCTTTGGAAACCTGGAGCTATAAAGGACTATATGGTTACAATGGTATACCATCGTTGTAAAGGATTAGGCTATAAAGAAACACGCTGAGAGAGTTGGATTGGGTGTTATCAAAAGTTTTGGGAATCCATCACGTTGAGCTGTACCTTACGTCAAGATGGACTGTTTTCTGTGTTTGCCAAGAAAATCCAACAGCATCGTACCAGTAAGTGCATCATAAAGATCATTATCTTCAGTCCAAAAACCAGAAAGTGTGCCCTAAGGTTTCTTCAAACAAGTGATCAAAGAAGAAAAACACACATATCAAAATCACACTGTATACCCTGCTACGAGTAGCTCCAACGCTACTGAGAACATTGCTTCTAAAACCATGATTCGCAGGTCAGCACCCCAACACCTTTGATGATTGACACAAAATTGGAGGAAAACTCAGTCTCTGCTCGAAGTACTGGGGCTCATTACCATGTGGTACCTATCTAACGGTGGGTTCATATTAATCAATCACCCGCAGTTTACCTCAAATAGCTGATGAATGCTGGTGATTTATCCCAAATATGGATGGTTGATTGCTGGTGATCCAACATATTCTAGCATTTCCTGCATGCTACTAACTTGGCCCTGTGCATGGCCCGGCGCGGCCCGCGCAGCCTCGGAAACATTGCAGGCCAATGGAAGACAGCTCGCAGCACCTTAGTTCATCGGCGGTGGCCTGTGGGGCTACGTGGGGCTACGAACACTTACTAACGACCATCATTTGGCAGCGAAAACTGGTGCATGTGTTGGGAAACATACTAGTAGGAATCAATCAATCAAACCATGATTTGGCAGGGAAAAAGATAGGAAGCTGGTTCATGTACGTAGGGATACACAGGGAAACAAACATGATTTAGCAGGGAAATAAGATGAAACGTTCTGAAACAACCATCTTTTTGTTGAGAAACAACCTTAATTTAGTAGAGAGAACTGGTTCTAGTAGGGAACAGCTCCTCGACTCATGGATTTTCCAAGACTGTTCATGATTCTCTCTTCAATAATTCTCTCATTGTCTATCGTGCCTCATTGCGTTCACTGGTTGAGTGCATGAAGAATAGCTTGCAGTGGTTCATGGCCACTGATAAGGGCTAATCGAAGTTGATCCAGTCTAAATAGCCACTGACAATGATCAATGCTGGCTAACAGTTGTAAAAATTGTTTGAATATTGAATCAGCATTGCTTGGCTGCATCCCATCACCATGATGTGTCTTTCTTGGTGACCTTCCTATATACCATCGAGATGGTGTTTCAGCGAAATTAAAACGCTGATATGATTCTTGGACGCAAGAAGAGTTGATGATAAACGACGATGAACTGCTATTTGCCAGCTGATCCACTTACTAAAACTGTCATGTCAAGCATTATAGTAAGCGACCACTATCATTATACAGTTGGTTAAGACCCACTATTGACCATCATTAAGAATCATTATCCGTTGTTGTTGCAGCCATGATTAGCCACTGTTGTATCATAAATCCATTAAAAATTAAATCATCAACCATGCAACCATCAAAAAGTATTTGCCACTGTTGTATCATAAATCCATTAAACATTAAATCATCAACCATGCAACCATCAATCATAGAAATCAATACGCTCAATATACAGTCTGTCAATATATTCACCATCATTGGTCATTACGAACCAATAGAAATCATACATCCATAACCATAATAGATTCACCGTCATTAACCATTATTAACCAATGGAAATCATAGATTTAACCATCAAAGATATCCCAGGGCAGCACGGGTGGCGTTCATGGCACTGAAGCGTCCGGAGTCGCAAGTCGCTGAGCCATTGAGAAGGTAGCCCTCGTGGCAACCAGGCCTCAGAGAGCGCACGGTGGATGGTTGAGGGGTTCATGGGTTGGTTCTTGGTGGGATTGATGGTGGATGAACATGGTTGATTGATGGTGAATTGATGGTGAATTGATGGTTGATTGATGGAGAAGTGATGGTTGATTGATGGTGAAGTGATGGTTGATTGATGGAGAAGTGATGGTTGATTGATGGTGAAGTGATGGTTGATTGATGGTGAATTGATGGTTGATTGGTGGTCTGTTATTGGCGGAATGGACTGTGGATACTTCATGGTTCACCATTAAAAACCACCAACCGACCATGCTTAATCATAGCTATTGGTGGAATTGATCATGTGTAAACACGGTCGATTGATGGTGAATTGATGGTTAGCTGATGGTTGATTGATGGCTGAGTGATGGTCAACTGATGATTGACTGAGGTTTGATGCATGGATAAGTGATGGTTGATTGGTGATTCACTATCAGTGGTTCATCATGGTCCATTAAAGGCTTAGAATCGCGGCCGACGGTGGTCCATTAGGGTTAGTTGATGAGTGTTACTGATGGTTGATGGTTGATGATCGTTAATCATGGTGAACGCATACTAATGATTTCCATGATGGTCAGCAGTCATTCACGGCTCTGATGCTCGGCGCATCCGGACGCTGATTACTTAGAGTGTAATTCACAGCAACCATTGATGCCTCACTGATTCATTTGTTTCAAATATCCCTCAACCATCACTCATCAACAAACACCAACAATCAACAAGAAACATGAAGAAACACCAAGGAGTCATTGGCCACCATCTACCATTGCCAATAGCCCCCTTGGGATCCCTTGGAAAAAATATCATTTTGATGTTGATGACTCATGTGGCATGAGTTGGAGGTAATAAGAGATCCGTTAAAATTCACCACCCATCAACTTTTTGGTGTTTCAGCATGATCCTCTTGTGCGGCACGCGTTACGTTTGGATGAAGTCACTTGGGAATGCTGCGGCTGTTAACCCGATAATTGATGGATTAATGATTAATTAATTAATCATCATTCATGCCCGCACCGCATTCTAAATTGAAGAATTAAGAGGCTTTTCACTGCTTTCCATCCCTTCTTTGAGGATTGCGGCATATCAATACAACTTATGGGACTAGCCAACCCTAAGGCTGCAATGATCGAAAAAGTGTCCACGTTTAGCAGGGAAGCGAGCCATTTATGGATATTCTATTGATACACGACATGTGTGGAGATCCCCGCACTGCTCAAACCACTGGTGTTGAACCCATGTTGAAAGAGAAGCTGGTGCTATCGCTCGGTGAAAAAACTGAGGAGCCCTGCACACAACTGGAGCCCGAAGACAGGGTCTGCAGGGGACGTAGTGGGAGATCACTCTTGGGAGGTACAGCTAGTGGGCAGCAAGTAGAAACTGAAAGGATTGCACTGAAAGATCCAGCGTTGGAACACTCTGCGGTCCTGCAACTACCATGGTTCGTTGGTACTCCGTAATCCATGTTTTATCGAAAGTCCAAGGCTTCTCAGTAGACTCGCATACTCAGTTTGTGTATGTGCACAGGGCTAACATAGTTGTTCAGAACAACCAGCGACATACCAAGTCAAATAGTTGACAGCGACAGAGGTGACAGCGGCAGCGGCGACATTGACAACGACAACGACAACAACAACAACAACAACAACAACCACGACGACGACGACGACGACGACGACGACGACGACAACAACAACAACAACAACAACAACAACAACAACAACAACAACCGCAGCAAGAAGAAGAAGAAAAAGAAGAGCAACAGCAACAGAAAAGCTCTGTGATGGCCCAAGTTGGTCACTGATGGCTAATGATAGCTGTAGCTGAGGGTTTAGTCCGAAGGACCCGGCCTGCGGACAATCTCCCAGACTGCCATGTTCAGGGGCAGTCACGTTGCAGTCCTCCTGGGAGTAAACAGCGGAACACTCCATGGTTAGGACGTTGGGACTATCAACCAAAGTGTGCTGTTTGTCGATACCCTTCATCTTTTCGTCCATTTTGACATTCTGTCGAAATGTCACGAAACAACCTGATACAAGAACAACGAGCATCATAATATCATGATCTTTTGCTGAAAACCCTTCACTGATCATGCAGAGTGGTAATCCCAACCATGCAACAATCCCCTAACCATCACCATTAAACGATTCATTCCCAGATCCCAAGTAGGAACTCGCCAACAAACCCCAGACTCAACAGCTGAAATTTCAGGTCGCACCTCACTCGCCACTGCCATCTCCAAGTGTTGCAATGCCATGACTGGCAGTCAGAGCACATGGCAGGCATGAAGTGGGTGTTTCTCAAAATAGGGAACCCCAAAAAATGATTATAAATGATTAACAAAGGACGATTTGAGGGTACTCCTGTTTTGAGAAACCACCAAATAAGTACCACCGTGTACCACCGAAACTGGCGGTGATTTGCCCGAGAAGATTTTGCTGAAGTGATTGCAAGTAGAGCTACGGAAACGGAAACGTGCGAAAACCCACATCCTACCAGTGGACGATCCCATCGTTGGAGAGAACAAGTGTACTAAGAAAGAAGAACAGCTGGCAAGATACATCGCTCAGCGCTCGCTGAGTTCTGGGTGTTTCTACCAGTGGGGCTCCAGAATCATGATGATTTTCATCGCAGACATTGTTGGGGTAAAGTTTCCCATCCTGAAAACAAACTCCAGCATCAACTTAGGACCCTTTGCCCCTCGCCTGCAACTGCCATGCGGGGGCACGAGCTGCCCATTAGGCGAGCAGAGGCATGCAGTTCGGTAGCAGTTTGGTGCTTGTTCACCAGGCTGATTACCCTAAGCTGTCGGGTGGCAGGTGACCTCCTCTTTCCCCCAGCAGCTGACTATAGGGTGACAGTGCATACCAGGGAGGTCCTACTTGTCAGTAGGGGATAACCCCACCTATGGGCACCCCATGAGAAAGTGCGTATGTGCAAAAAAATGTGCGAAAAGCTTAGGGGGCAGGGCTGCATGTTCGGAAGCGTCAAGCAAGTTCACACACAACTCAACATTTCTCACTCATATTTCTTTGAGCTTGATCAGGTCTGATCATCTCGATGCTTTTACATGGTGACATTTGCTCTTCTCGTAGTCATATCATGTCATCTTTCTATAAAGAAAGATAAAGGATAGAATAATTGATATAGAATATAGGATATATATATAGAGAATTCTTCCCACTTCTGGGGGACACAAAGAAAAAGTTTCTTTGGTTCGGACTGCTTTGCTTCTCTGAATGTTCCTCGGCTACAGTGCATCATTGCAGGTCTTTCGGCGCAGCGTGCACCACTCTCCGTGCAGCAGGTGCAGGTCAAAAAGAGAATACCCAAAGGCCCAACATTTGTGTGATCAAGATTTGTTTAAGATGACTATGTATGTCTATACTTTCATCGTGTTATCACAGACTGGTACATACCATTCGCGATATCTAACTCTGTGGCAAAATCATTCACCCATGCCCCAATCGCTTCGTGTTCACTCTTTTGCTGCCGCACACTCCCCCTGTGAAGCGCAAAAACCGCGCTCAAACCACAGCAGTGCCGATTTTGGCACCAAGTGAAACTTGGGGTACGTGAACAGTAGGAGTATGGTTGCCAAGTCTTTGTTGGTGTCTCCTGGACGACAGCGACAGTAGAAAATGTGGAATTTCAAGTGAGCAGCATCAAAAGCGCCACACTGGTGGGTTGATTTGTAGCCTCTTCTCCCTATAAAACCCCCTCAACCATTATCAACCATGGTCACGGGCATGATTCAACATCAATCAATACTCTTTCTACAGTATTCCAATCTAATCCACAGCTAATTCTCAGTTATCTGAATTACTCATGGTCCTAGACACAATTGATCGTGATTCACCATGGGTCTACCCTTTGGTTCACCATTCATTGACTGTTGTTGAACTTTCACGCTCTTGGACCATCAGATTCTTTGTGAAGCACTTTCTTCTGGGGGGGCAACATAGATTGAGAGTTTGTGTTGTTGATTACACTGGTTGATTGATTGAATGGCACAACCAACTAGGGGCAGCAATCAAGATGTGACAAGCGTAGCCGTGGGGCTCTGCACCTGCAGGAACGAGTCAGGACATATCAGCTGACCTGGTCGCAAGCTATACATCACACACCAACACACATTCCACATCTCACATCATTCTTCCATGCACGGTCACCATACCTATGCTGTCAAACAAGATGAACTGTCCGAACTTGTAATAAATTGTGTTGTTTTTTGATGCCATGTTCACGCAGCGTTACTTCATTGAACTGATGATCCCTCCCTAGGTATTTTAAAGCAGTGCCCAGGGTGACCCTGGTGGGACTAATCATCGGCAAACGATCATCAAGCAATATCCAGAAAGTATTTTCCAGAAATTAATATCCACGATGATCAACCATCATCAACCAACTATCAACCGTTATCAGCCAACCAATATCAACCAACTATCAACCACTAAAATCACCTAAAATCAACGATCCGATCCCTCTGTCTTGACCCTTCTCAAATTGTTAGCCCACCATCAACCACCACAGGTTCCCACTCCCCCAGCGTCCCAGGTGCTCGGGGTCCCAGTCCTCAACGTTTCTTTGGAGCCGCTGGGCTCAACCTGGGCTCTGCTGGAGTTGTCTGGGCAGATCTTGGCCAGGGCAAAGGGATGGGAAATGGTTAGATGATGGATAAATTGATGGATAAATTGATGGGAAACGATGGATAAATTCATGGATAATCAATGGATACATTATGGATACATTGATGTATACATTGATGGTTAATTGATCGTTAATGGATGGTTCATGGTGATTACTGCCAATTAACAAGAGTTCAAAGGTGATGGTGGAAAAATTAGGCCCGGCAGTTGGCCCCCAGATTCACTGCTTCCACCATCCAAATTGGCCTAGCATCGAAGTATCCAACCCCGTTGGGATAGAAGGCCAACTTGGATGGTGAAAAATACCAACACGCAACCAATCAGCAACCAGCATGACCTTCATAGCCAGAGGCCATACTGTAGGCTGCACAATCAACATGAAGAAACCAGACTTGTCCTATATCCTTATCCTATATCCTATCTCATGTATAGACAAATTCTGCTCCACTCCATACAATTCTATAAATCTACCAGCCACATTTTCATTGCCGTATATCAACTTGACTATTCTGTACCATATATAACTAGAGGATGTTTTCTCTCTGTGTGTGTGGTTCCCAGTTGAGCAGTAAACATGCACTGGTATCATCATGAGATTGACACACGAAGGATTATGGGCATCGCCGACAATGCCACTGTCAAGAATCACCACCACCACCGCCACCACCAACACCACCACCACCACCACCACCACCACCACCACCACCAACAACAACAACAACAACAACAACAACAACAACAACAACAACAGCAACAACCAAGACGACTACGAACATCTTAACAACATTTGGAGTACCATGGAGTACCCCCCCCTCCCCATTTTAGGGGGAAAAACAAACGCATCTCTCCTCTGACAAGAACACATGTTCCACAGTCAGAACCACTGAATATACGGAGCCGCAGGTCTCAAAAGTCTTGCAACAACTGTTCTCCAACTGGGCGTCTTGGCTATGTGGTGTGGGCCACCAAAAGCATACCAAAGAACCACATAGCATTTCTCGGATGTATGAAAGAAACCCCCAATACTTGGTGGTACAAACCATAGGTTTTTTGGAGCGGTTTTCCCATCAACCAGGACCACGATGATCTGTTGGCATTATGGATGACCAGGAGGGTGGCACTCAGCTAGCACGTGAACAATCCTTCGAGATCCCAATGCTGTAATTGAATGTTTACCTCATCCGAATGCAAATAATTCATTCACCTGAGAAAAAATATGGGGTATGTATGTACCATATATCCAATATCACAACGACTAGTATACTATAGACGTGAATACAATCAAATGCATATGTTTGTATTCAGCAGCAAATACATAATTATTGGGGGTATGTTGTGTATGAATATTGCTCTGTGTCGTGCTATAACATTTGCTTGGACATCTGATCTGCACAACCCCAATTTGGGGTACGGCCCCTGGTGGAATGGTGTCGCACTTCTGTGAAAAGAATCTTGCAGCCTTAGTCAGTACCAGATACATGTTTGAGAACCATGATGATAGCTGGTAGTTGGTACAGCAAAGCTTTGCTGCAGTTGGCTGCCAAGGCCGATCATTAATCATCATTGGACACCTTTGATGGAGTTTAAAGCATGAGCTGGTGACCCGTACGTAAATTCTTTTCCATATAGTTGGTCATCTATCTTTGGTGATATGAGTTACAAGGATTTCTATCCCGCCCCATTATCAAGCAGATTCAAGCAGTAACAGGTCCCATCCCTTTCCGCCACCGGGGCCCCAACGCCGTAATTGCAGCACGGCCAACTCGCTTCCTGGGAGCACCCACTCGTAGTGAACGTCGTAGTGCCAGTGTCAGATGGACTGCGTTTTCGCATGATCAACGGCGATTATTCGATCAATTGGTAAACATAATACTGAACGCTAACCATGGGTTTAGCATAATAATCAACTACTTATATAATTAGTCATTGTTCACACAATCGAGAAGTAATCACAATAAATCAGCCTAATATATAATGATAAGTGTCGTGGTTTGGAATCGAGCTCTGTCTAAAGCTATTGACACTGTGGCTATAGCTATTCAAGAACATTAATACTAAGCAACTCGTTACGTTAAGCAACTCATTTCACGATAAAGTAACCACCATAAAATAACTCAATGTTAAGCCATTCAGTAACCACCAATCATGGCTTCAATGTGTAATCAAGCTCCTCAATGTATAACTATCCATTCAACCATGCATTGGCTAACTTCTAATCACTCCATGTCACCCACCACAGGTAACCATTGAGCCATTCACGATCCATTGAAGATCCATTAAAGATCCCTCAAGCTCCACTAAAGCTCAAATCAAAATCCCTCAAGATCCACCAAGATCCATTATAGTCACTCACCAGTTGTAACCATAAGCAAACATTCATCATCATTCACCATTGAGATCCAACCATAAGCAAACATTCATCCTACATTCATTAACCATTCACCATTCATTCACCACTCCGTCACCACTCCGTAACTCATTTCACCATGGGCCAGTCGCTCACCGAGGCACGGCAGCGACGCTCCCGTTTCGGTTCCGCTCTCGTCGTCGCCGGTGCCTCAGCCATTGAATTAATTATAACGATAAAACAACAGGTATGGCTGAGGTAATAACCAATAAATAAAGGCAATAACCAATAACAACAGGTATCAATAACATTGAATTCTAGCGATAAAACAAGAACTATAGAAAATGGGAATAGCTAACAAACACTTGTTGACTCAAATTGACTTGTTGGTCATAACTATAGCATCACCCTGACAAGTGATTATTTCTTGATACTGCAATCAGTACCTGCCATTGTGTTTCATGAATTCACTACTGATACAATTGCTGGTACAATTGTAGGTATGCCAACAACTTGACACAATTGTAGGTATGCCAACAACTTGACAAGTTTCACCGGTTGCTGGAGCGAAGTGAATGCTATGACTCATTGATGTCGTGTCTTCTTCAAGATGTTCAGCAAACACCCGAAGGTGCCACAACTTTATCCAGCGATCCGTGCTTTCCATCAAGCACGTAAAGACCCTCTACTCTGTACCAGAAGATCAAACCCGCAAATCCAACTAGTTGTAGTTGGTATATCCCAACAACATTTTTTTCTTACAAAAATCCTTAACCAACCATATAACCAACCTACCTATCCCTCTCTTTGTTGCTTATGATCCCTCTAAACCAACCTTCACGAACCACCCAGCCAACCTTCACCAACCTATCCCGTGCCAACCTATCCCGCACCAACCCTGCCATCCTTAGGTTTCCACGGCTCCGAGGACTCCCGGGGTCTTCCGTCTTGATCTTCGTGACTGGGGCCGTGAAGCTGTGGCCTGAACTGCCTTGAAATGCATTGCCAGTGGTAGTAGCGCTATGAACTGACTTATTAACCACTGGCAATGATCAACAAAAATTAAACATGATCAACTTATTAACCATTATCAATATGTTTGTTGATCATGTTTAATGTTTTTGTGTTGATCATCTTTGTTTGTTTCCAATCATGATTCATCGCCATTAGTCACTATTGACTGTTGACCAGTATCAATCAGTATTAACCATTATCAATCAGGGCAAGGCATCAACCATTTGTAATCAGTATATACTAGCCATGCTCAATGATTATTAATCAGCTAGTAAGCATTACATCACCAGTATTAATCAGTATTAATTCAACACCACGGATCTGGTTGGAACGTATGGCAACGCCCATGGCCTTGCAACTGGTCGAGAAAACCCAGCTTGTTGGCTATGGCACGGGCTTATAACGATCAAGGAGAGCCAAGCATAACCAGCAATACTTATTCTTGCTTCTGAAGACAATGTTTATAACCGGCATCCAGCATGACCTACTGACGCATCAAAAATGGCGGTGACTGTTCACCAGTGGGTTTTCACAATCGCCAAAATTGTCATCGAACTCCTTGGTGGTCGCTCGAACTCATTGGATCTCCAGCCTTGGTCCCTGCTTCGTGATGACACGACGTCGGTGAGGGGTACAAACCCAGCCATGCGGAGCTGAACGAACGAACCAATGTGGTGTCTTCAATTCTTAGGGAAGCGGATTCCCAAGGAGAACAACGGCGCCGGTGTTTCCTTAGGCTTGGCCACGGCGCCTTATTCTATGGTGGGCACCCACTGTACGTTTTACATCCCCGGCCATCCTCTGCTGGCCTGTCGTTGGAGGCTGGACATCATCCAACATGCGCCCTCAGCCAAGAACGACTTTGCACTGGGCCGTTGTTTAGGTGGGGTAGCAGCAGCAGCAGCAGCAGCAGGGAAAAGCAACTGTGTAAAAAGCCTTAAGTAGTTTTTTGGGGAGATACCGCTCAGTGACTCTGGCCATGTCACGACAGCTGAGGGTTAGTGGGTATTCCAGTATTCCCATTCGGTATGTGCCAAAATAGTGGTAGCCCCCAAACCAATGGTTTTCTAGCAAAATGATGCTTTTTCTGTGGGTTATTGGTTAATTACCCTATTTTGGCACATACCCCCATCATAGACTATGATGATTCCCAGCAAATCAGCTGGTGGAACCAATAGAACAATGATCAAGCAGGAGATTTCATTCCCATCCACGGTGCCAACGACCACTGCTCTGGCGTCCAACGGTGAATATTGATTTGCAATGGCTACTGATTGTCAGGAGTTGTTCATGGTCAACATGACTGGTATCTAATGCTTAACCAGCATCTACGGTAAATGACTGACAGTAAATCAATCGGGTACAACCATCCACAACCATCCCAAACGATTCAATTTGGAGTCTGGAAAACAACCGGCTTCTGGCAAACACTGTTAACACACGTATGCTTATTTCCGTCGCCCCATCAGAGATGGCTGCTCGCGCCGAAATCATTTGGTTTCTGTATTGATGATTCAGGGTCAGTGAATTGGAATCCTGGATCAACTGATGATCAACTGGAACTTTCTTGGTGGACCCTGACTACCCAAGTGGTAGGCCAAGTCTAACAAAGCTACACTGATGTGCACGAAGGTGCCAAGGCCTTACAACTTCTATGAACACGCCCTACTTCTGATGCAAAGACCGCCGCCAAGGCATCCCAAACGGTAACGGAAGTGGGAATTGTTCCACAACCTACTGGTTGATTCCTACGGGAATTGTGTGAAGCGATAACGATAAATCTATGAACATCTTCCATCTCTCAGCGACGAGGTAGCTACTGATCGGTGATGAGGTACCACAATCCCGTCAGCCAACGAGCGTTTTCTCCACTGCTCATATCCACGGGATGGCAAGGGACGCATGAGGTGCAAGAACTCTATGAAATCCAGCTGCCTCACTTCATCCAACGGCGAATGAAGACAAGCCGGGTAGCTGAAAGTTCTGACGCTAGCAACTGGTGGAACAGAGTCAAAGTATATATATGTATATATATAAATAGTTATAATTCATTATATATAAATCATAACAAGCAAATACAGGCAGTGGTGTTGTCTGTTCATGGTCTATGCTTAGCTGCCGCCGGGGAAGTTACAATCAGCCTACTGACGGACGCAAAAGGGAGCCAGTACAGCATGTACTAAAAGAAAGACTCGCGATGGTCAAAGCTAGCATGTAAATATGCATAGGCAATCGTGTATGTCACATAATAGTGTAAAGCCTTCTGTGTTGTACATACATAGTCATGTCATATATTTCAATGTGATGCATTGTCATACATGTGTTTTCAAACAATTGTGCATGCACATTGTGATGTAGAGGATGCACAGTTCTGTTGCATATTTTGCAGAGAATTCAATCAGAAAGCACAAGCAAACATATCAAACAGTCAAGGCTAAAAGAACTGAACATTTCTGTACTCAATTCTGTGGGAACAGGATCTGATGCAATGCACGCTGAAAAAATGAAAGAGGGGTCACTCAGTAAGTAGAAAATGCTAAAATTTCAAATGGCTAGCTCCTCATAATTTTCCACAAACCAGTTGCTAGAACTTGTAGAAGCCTCATAAACAAAGGTCAAGCTTGGAGTCGGCCACAATCAGCTTAGGATGTTTTATTGCCAATCTCAGTCATCCCATTGCTCCGAAAAGGTACCATATGGCCTTGGTATGAATATGGTTCATGAATCTGGTAAAAGAACTGCCAAGACCATGTTCGCTGTTGCCTGGACACGAATTTGAGGACACTTCCTGGGTAATTTTGAACCAAATCCATGCGAAGCAAAACCAATATCTTGCTACATTCGTTGCTTGAAGGTTCTCCCCAATAGTATTCATTGTGGTGGTGCTCATACTACTCACCAGCTTGATTCCGATCCCCTGCAGATAGCTTGGCTGGTTGCCCACCAATGAAACCAGCCACATGTCATACCCCTCCCACGAAAACCTGGTTTGGTCAACCATTCTGCGTTCATCAACATGGTTCACCATCCACGATTCACTGCCTATATGTTTCATGAACCGTTATGGATGGTGAACTAAATCTATGTGATAGCACGGGAATCCAGCACCACATTTATGACTATTCATAGCTAAGGGATTCCCTTGGTCAAAGCGCGAACAATAGACCAATCTTCGCCATCCGCAGATCAGGGCACCCATTGCCATCAACATCGATGTCGCTGATCTGAGCGGGCTCACTCAGCTGACACAGAACCCTACCAGTATTGAAAGTAGTTATCCATATATAGATACATTATATATATTGTATAATATATCTATATGTATAAATATATCAATATATACAATATAATATACATATATATATATATATTCCACCAATAGCAACATGCACAAGCCTTATTGATCCAAACCTATGCCCCTAAGGCAAGTAAAATACTGCCACAACCCAAAGTGTGCCACCGACCGCCGGCAGAGGCTCCACAAGAATTTCCAGAGCACCCATGCATGCAATACCAAACATGTTTAATCATCCATGCAATACCTAACATGTTTTTCAGAAACAAAAAAACCTACAGACATGTTAGCCGGCCGACTGCGGGCTTGCAGGCAAGCCAAACGTTGCATTATCAGAATCACACAGATACCTCCTTTCGAAAACTCAATGGAAAAACACCCAAAGTCAAATGTATCCAAAATCTATCATCTATTTCCACAGCACATTCCAAACGTTTGATGCATTGACCATCAAAGTGTTCAACATGCTGCTTTCTGCTTCGTGTTTGATCCCACGGCAAGGGAAAAAACCAGAAGGCAACATCCTTCCACAGTGGAGCATGACTAAGTATGGGCACCCCGGCATACTCAATCATGCCCGCACGTAATCCAACAAAACGGGTGATTGAAAAGCATAGAACGATGCGACCAAGATAGCTGACTCCACATCTTCACGAGAGAGTCAAAGGGCAATAGTGACCAGCCATGGTTACGCACGATGGCTAATGTTCATCAATGATTTATCCAACTTCCAATGAACATTAATCATCAATGAATTTCACTAACCAACATGAATCTGGTCAGTTAACAGCTAACTGAATATTAATCATCAATGATTAATCCAACACTAATATTAATTGGAATAAATTTCACTAACCAACTTTCAGCCTGAAGTTCTTCCAACTTCCTGCTGCAACGAATCCCCGGACTCCGGGCCCCAGGTGCCCCACATGGCGTTGGAGTTTCGCCGCTGAGAGTTGCCATTCTGCGGCGGGTTCCCCCGTCGGTGTGTATTTTGCATCGGCAAGTTCTCATCAGCCTTGGTCTAGTTGTAACCATTGTTGATTAGTGGGTATTGTCATTGTATATACAATGGTTATATGATCACGAAAAAAAAAACTTGTATAATGGTAGTTATCACCACGGAATGGTTATTAATCATACGTAGTACTGATTAATTAAGGGAGAAATAATCCTTGTTGGCCGGTAGCAATGGGGTTATAAATGGTCATATCCACAAATCAAGCGTCGATTCACTACTCATCGGTGGTCAGCTACCAATTCAATCATTGCATGCTTTGAGTGTGACCAAAACGCTTCAAGAAAATCTGCCAAGGAATACAAATGCAGAACTATAATCTCTACTGTATCCAAAAGATACTTCCAGAAAATGAGACGTCAAACTCAGATCCTGGATACCTGGATTCTTGTAAGTCGAAAATAGATTCCATTGTCCTTTTTGTTGACAGCAACATGATGCTCCGCTTGGAAGATAAAACCCAATGGCACAGGTTGTCGCTCGGTGAAACATCAATGCCTCCCTAAAAGCCTCACCAGGTAGGCATATGCGGCTTTTGAAGCATGCACATAATGGTAGATATAGCTTAACAACCCCCTCGTGTGTGTGCATATATACCCGTCACCGACCCCTAGTGCCCACCTTCGACGCCACAAACACGAACGTTATTAGGTGGCCCTGTGATTTGATGACAACTTCTACCATACGATGACAACTTCTACCATACGTGGCCACTATAGTAAAACTCTACAAAATACAGTACTTCTTCCTTCAATATCTGATGGAGGTGGGCGCTAGGGGTTGGTCAAACCTATATATACATATGTATGATGGTATGTTACAACCGGTTTATGGTGATCAACTGATGGTGGTTTGTGAAGAAATCGATCTACCATTACCCAAATGAAATGAACATGACACATCCAACTGACGTGTCGTACAATGACGTGTATATATTTAATTAATCATATATACAAATAGTTGAGATATGCACTCATCCTTTCTTACTGTTCCTACTCAGCAATCCATGTCCATGGGTGACCACCAACCTGATCCATGGCTCCATGAAATTCTGCACTCCCGCCTGTCATCCTGGCAGAAGCTTTTCCCACAATTGCTGTCTGGGCACTACAACGATGGCAAGTATATACTTAGTCCGATGGGCTCCGCTCTGTACCGGGAAGTCCAACTCCCATATCAATCATATTAGTAGCAACCATCATGGTAGTACAAGCACCAGATTCTTGTAACCCTTTGTCACCCCCACAAGAACCAGCTCTTCAACACACCAACAAACCTCAGCCCCATAGCAACCAGGACTAGTCAACAACTGCCTCTCCGACTGCCAGCAAACTGGGGCTCCCCAGCTCATCAGAGAAACAGCTTCAGCGATCTGCATGTGGGGGCGCACGGATTGGCGGCGTCAGTTCTCCCGGCCCCCGGCTCTGTACAAACACCATTCCAAACATCATACTATGACGCACTCTACTGGTATCTAGATGCCTATAAGTGATGATCAGTCACGGATCAGTGGATGTACCACCATTCACGGACACACCCACATGGTACATTGGCTGCTGTGGATGCTGAGATTGCGAGGTCAGCGATGACGGCAGAAATCACCCGTCTTTGAAGCAGTGGTAGGTTCGTCACTCCAAACATGCTGACTGCTGACCATCATCAACAACAGCAGAACAGCTGGATGTTCAGCACTGCTTATATGCGGATGTCAGATAGTCAGACAGTAACAACAAAGACTGCTGGATTATCTGGATTTTCAGAACTGTTCAGATGGGGATATTAAATAGTCACGTGTATACATATATATATACACTGGTTGATGGTTCCAACCCCTGTGAAAAATATGTCAACCAACCATCCGAAATATTGTGGAAAATGGCAAATGCTTAAAACCACCAACTTGGATGGGTATCTATTTTCAATATACAAAGGACATGTGTATATATAAAGATAAAAAATATATACATATGGCTATGGGTCAAAATTAACCAACCACCAATGGGGGATAATGACCAGCAAAACCATAGGAAAACAACGGTTAATGAGAGGGGAACCAGGGGTACGGGGTTTTGACCCATATCATTCGGTGAAGACCAATCGTCACTCTGGACACTTGTGAACATCTCAGCTTGGCGAACCAACTCTTTGCATCAGCTACTAATTGGCTGGTTGATTGACAATAATTTGACAAGCTGGTTGATCTTAATGGATAAATACCATGGTGGATTGTATCACTTGATGATATGGGTGGATATAATACTATATGGTGGTTTCTCAAAATAGGAATAGGGATACCCCCAATCATCCCATATGAATAATTTATAGCACCAAACCAACGATTTTTGGCGTTCCCAACTTTGAGACACCCCAATATAATGATATCATCCACCAGGCATGGTTCATATTTCAACGGCTACTGGTGTGGTATCACTTGTCCCGGCGCGGCTGGCCTCCTCGATGTCAATGTAGCCATCCTCTGAGGCGTCAAGTGCCTAGGGCGACCCGACGCACATGTTCAGGACCATCAGGACCATCATTTGTTGAAATCTTCATCATGGAAAGAATGGACAATAGATCAACTGCTACCCAGCTACGACTGGTGGGTTGTCCCTGTCATGTGGGGTGCGAAGCATGCAAGGGGGGCTGAATCATGTCCATCAGCAAAAATGCTGATCAAGGACAGCAAGGAAGAAACCCACCCCGACTGTGTTTACAGAAACCCCTAAAAGTGTTCTGGTTCGTCAAAGTTGCTGTGCCTGGTTTATGGCTTATTGATGATGATGATGATGATGATGATGATGATGATGATGATGATGATGATGATGATGATGATGATGATGCTGATGATGCTGATGATGCTGATGCTGATGCTGATGATGCTGATGCTGATGCTGCTGATGATGATGCTGATGCTGATGCTGATGCTGATGCTGCAGATGCTGCTGATGCTGATGCTGATGCTGATGATGATGATGATGATGACGACGACGACGACGACGACGACGACGAC
>VSDK01005084.1:292535-307479 GCA_009767595.1 Symbiodinium kawagutii | reverse complement strand
GTGGTGGTGGTGGTGGTGGCAAATGTTTTGAAATGCTGCTGGTTGACCTCCACATTTCGGCCTTTAACATCCTGTAACCAATGCTATTGATGGCTGACTGATGAAGCCAACCGCGCTCAGCATGGCCAAGGAACCCATCCCCCGCCTCGAAGGTTTCCCACAAGGCATGCGCCTGCTTGGTGGTGAAGCCCAATGCCTCAAGCAGGGACCATCGATGGAGGTCGATGGAATGGAGTTAGTGCCAAATGGTTGATGGAGGTCGATAGAATTCGCAGAAAGTTTTATATTTCTTTCGTTTTTAGAAAAAGACATGCGATAGACCAAGCTCATCACCTAATGTATCCACTTGCAATACGGTGGATCGACAAAATGTCCTGAAAGGATCTTGCCACATTGACATGCTCCCTGCACAAGAAACTCCGCGGATCATTCAGGAGAATTCCCGCAGGACTGGTCCCTGGCAATCTTCAACCCAGGAAACTGCCGTTGCCTCCGCCTTCTGCAACAGCTCGGCCCGGTTCAACTCACCAATGCGTTCCAGGATCCGTTGGACCTTGAGCAAAACAGTGTGGATGACCAACACAGCATGGTATCAACCTCCCCAATACGAATATAATGTGTGTCAAGATTCAAACATGTTCCAAAGCTACCATATCACAATCTTCAACAATCTCCAGCATACCAGCATCAGTAACCTCAAAAATTGTCCATGCAAATATCAAGCCTATCACAGCACAATAGCACTCCCCTATGAGACCAGTTTGGTGCATAGCAATCCCCGCGGAACTGAACCCTGCCGAGTCACCAAAAGCAACAGGTCCTGGAGCAGAGGCAACGAAAGCAACACCACGAAACTGTGAAATCAGCCAGGCAGCTCCATCACTACATAGAGAACCGAGTCATTTACTCGTGAGTGGTTAGTGAGTAGCTAGTGAGTGGTTAGTGAGTAGCTAGTGAGTGGTTAGCGAGTACCTTGTCCAATCATCTGTATCTATGCACAATCCCCAGCGTACCAGCTCGCATAATCAGTGAGCAATGGGTTAAAAAGCATCTTTCAAGCTCGCTCATTTGGACACAACAAGCCGTGAAGGGTTCAACCATGGATTTGTTGACATTTGGTCGGTTTGAATGCAGAAGCTCGCGACTTGGGTGGGCATTTGGAGACCCTCCTTGTGGACATTTGGCTCTGTCAGCGACCATGAGATCCTCCACGATCTAAAATCACTGTTCTGATTGTTGGTTCGCGTAAAGGGTCAAGATGCATACTCATGGTTAATGAATGCTGAACTTCCGGGAACCTGTTTGGTATCCCAAAATTTGGTGTTGGCAAGGCGCCGTTCGCACTACGGTAGACTGCCCCTTGGTAGGGAAGATCTACTAGAACCTAGCCATGGTTATCCGTCAAGCTATATAACCATATTTATATTTATATATATATACTATATATATATTATATTATATATATCTAATATTATATATTATATATTATATACTATATATTATATATTATATATTATATATTATATATATATTATATATTAAATATTAAATATTATATATATTATATATTATATATTATATATTACATATTATATTATATATATATGTATATCATATATCATTTGACACCATTAAACCATGTTAAGCCATGAGATTCATGCTAAGCCATTTACATTTTCTAAGTGATTTACTCAGAGGCATCATGTCCCTCCCCCGATATCTCCTCAACGCTCAAGGTCCCACTGCCATCGCTATCCGCCTCCTCTGTCGGTGGTGATGTGTAAAGACTAGCCATCATCAAGGCACCCGGGACCAGCAACCAACAAAATGTCACTGTTACCCAAGTTACCATACAAACATATACAAACCATTCAATGAAAACTGAGTCTGAGTACGTTTTTGTGATTCTCACGCCATGAATCGTCATCCGTAAAATTGTGTCAGCTGAAATATGGTGCTTCTTCAGGCTTTGAGTCTGCCAGTGGCTGTTGGAAAACGGATGGTGGCCAGCCTAAAAAGCACCTCCAAACCGCTCCCAAAATGCTTCAAAATGCCGATGATTTCCTACTTCTGCGCACATCATTTGCGGGAAATCCCAGACCTGTTCGGCGGAGTTTTCTTTATCTGCCACCGTGTCTGATTCGGTTTCCTGTCCCAATATACAGCTGAAATGAGTCAAGGCTGAATTTCAGTGACTCTTCCGTTCACTTCAAAATTTGACAGCTTGGCGGCTTGGTGGCAAAGCAGGAAATGTTGGTTCAACATATGCATGCGGCCATGTCATGCCATGTCCATCAGTGCCCTTTTCACAATCCCCGAAATGATTTTGAAAACTCAACGAATAGCACCATTTGTGGATAAGCTCATACTTTAATTGATGGTACAGACCAATCAGGATCAAGTCTGAAGTGGTTGGTGGACAATGCATACCCTGATCTCTCATCAACCACTATATATCAAAACCCTTGTTTCACGATGTTTCACTGGATTCGTTCATGGGAAAATCTACAGGATATGTCGGTTTTGACCATCACCTATGGTTGAATTTCCGGTAAAGTAAAAATTATTGAGCCTCAGTACATCTGTAACTATTTCTGACCGCTGCTCATCTGGTTTGTTTGGAGAACTAAGCACCTTCTTGCTTGCTGTCCTGCCACCATTATCATTTCTGTTCTTAGCTATGGCTGCTGTTGTTCTTATCTGTCGTATTATCACCATTGCTGGTATTATCTGTCTTATCACCATTGCTGGTACAGGGACCCTTTTGAACTATTCCCGTGATGATGATATGAATGTCTTTCCAAAAAAATATTTCCGTAGTCAAGTCACAAATTCTATGAAACTTGCTGTTGTGAGTTGTAGACCTCACATCCTGGTGACAAACCAGCGTCGTTGCTGTCAAGCCCTGGTGCCGGCGTCCTCAATGAGCTGAGCCATCGCTTCCTGGGTTCCAACCAAGGATCGGCAAATGAACTTGTTCCAATGATCATTGCTGTTGATGCTGGGTTGCGAGTCACTGTAGGTTGGGAGGGTCGACCCAGGAGCCAACATCTCAAGCCTGCAAATTGTGCAGCTTGGGAACGCTTCACTTTTGAAGAGTTCCACTGGTACAAATTGCTACGTGTACACCTACAGATTTCCCCACCCCCGGGGCCATAATCTGGTCCTGCTCAGACAAAGACCGCGGCTGAATCTTCAGGTCCATTAGAATTTGGCAAATCTCCTGGCAAAAAAGCGCGCACTTTGCCCCCCGATAGAATCGCGATGGAGCAAATGGTGGCAGTCACATCCACAAATTCTACCTTGCAGAAAAGCCGTAAGTGGCCCTTTAATCCAAAAAAAAGAAGAAAAATGATACAGACAATCCAAGAAACGAAAGAAGAAGGGGCACCTGAAAAGCCTCACTTTTTCCATGAGGAAATCACACGTTGGGGAACCAACTGTTGATGGACCAACAAATGACGAAACAAGAGAATAAGATTTTGAATCAGTACACCAGCATCCACCAACTGACTTGCTGTGCACACAGGGTATAACCTGCGGTTGAAATGCTCTTGTGGTCTGTGTGTGTATCCACCCACCCAACTGCACCGCATGATCAAATGACAGGGCAGCAGTGGCGAGAGCCAATCAGGAGCAGATTCTCAACGCAGCTGTCATGCTCTGTCATGCTCGGTCCTTGATGGTTAGAAAGCCAGACTGATCTCGGTCATACTGGTTGAAATAGCTGTTGACCTCACCGCAAGCGCAACAAGCATGTCTGCACAGTTGGATCCACACATGACCTGGACCAGCCATCGCCGCCGCAGGGATTGAGTTTTTGGATCCAGCAGTTTTCATCGACCAGCAGTGGATATCACTTTCACAAATCACTTCCTTGGATCCTGCTATGGGTTCACCATGACTGCTGCATGAACCCCAGTGACCCATCCATGAATTGCCTCAGTTCTATCTTGTTATCCTTGGTTATTGTGGCTGTTCCCCTGTGACCGCAATCATCTGCAGTATCTTCCAACGGTGGCTATAACTGATCCCAATTGATGGGCGGCCAAGTTATACGACATCTTTGGGAAATCTTTGGGAAGCCTCCCAGTGGTAGGCCATGGCAAGCCCCAAGCACTGGCACTCGGTTTCTGCATCGCCGGGCTCCTGGCGATTTCGATCTTCTCCTCCATGCCGATGAGCCGCAGATCTTGGACGACGCTCAGAAACCTGACGACGATCCAAGGGCATCCAAGGGCATCCAAGGGGCATCTGCGGAGCCCTGGGGAGCCGTTGAAGTGCTCTTCTGTGGGCTATCTGTATATCTATATGTACTAAAATGTATATTAGTAGTGGATTACAGAATGATGATCCTAGATTATGGGATATCTATGTCAGTGAATGTTGATATCTGATTGTGTAAACGTTGTCTATACATGTATATGCATGATCGATCCAACTGTATATCATGCGATCAAACATGTACCTTGTATGTCCAAGGCATCGTGGGACGAACAATGATAGTGATTGCGGTTAAAGGCGCTTCGGGCGGTTGTGTTTAATGTAAAATGAATGTTTGAGCATCACAATTATGCAAACGTTAAGTTGTGAGAGCCATGAAAACTATTAAAAGCCATCACTGCAACAAAATCTCCATCATTGTAGGCACGTGAACCAATCGATGCCCACTTAAGTGCAACTCCACAATAGCTCTCATCGCACTCGTTGGAGGCCACTTGACCAATCACCACAACAGTGTCGTTGTATGGGCAGACCATGTGATGTTGGTATGCAATGGTATGCCCGGCTGCCCTGGAATTCCCTGGTATGCCATGGTATGCCATGGTATGCCATGCCTATGATTAACCATATCTCACCAGCCTAGCAGGGCCTAGCAACCACTTGGTTCAACCGGTGCGCTTCGACGCCTGTCGAAGGTCAAGACATGCTCCTCCGACTGTTCCAGGTGTTGGCCCACCAGCGCCTCTAGGCACAGGAAGCTCTGGCCGCAGTGGAAAATCACCACATCCAACCACCATATTTAACCACTATAATTATGTGAAAAAAATGGTGAAAAAATGATAGTCCATTTTTTTTAAACATATTGGTCTTTTTACATATCCAAACAAAAACTATCATCGCCAACCAAAAGAATGACTATCTGTGGCCAAATTCAAAAACATCACCAACCACTGCCAACCACGAGATCCACGTTGATCTTGTGACCGATTTCAAATCGAAAGAAAAACGAAAACCAAAAAAACGACACTCTGAAATTACCAATGAGATCCCAGACGCTTTCAGAGGCAAGATAAATAAAATGTATGAAAACATGATTGGTATAATTATTGTAACTTACCCATCTGGGATTTCTTGTCCATATCCATGAATCGTGCAGCCACGTGTGCCCCGAAAAGTCTAATAGTTTTCAAATGACTATCACAGAGGTGATGCAAAAGTCAAGGAAGGGACATCAGTTGATCGACCCTCCCGTTGTGCTACTGCATGGCTTCACCCAAAATCACCCACTATGAGAAGCGATCTGAGATGCATTGGGATCCATAGACTCACATGAGTGAGGTCCAAAAGGTATGTTTACAGGCCCATTTCGCATGAGGTCCCTTATGCGAATCACTTACGCATTCCTTACGCGACCACAGGTTTTACTTACGCCGGCTTGTGCGAGCCTGCATTTTGCTTTCGCAGGGCAGCTAGATGACACAACTCATCACACCTCTTATAAACAAATTCAGGGAGGTTTAGGACTCCATTCACATTCGATTCGCCGGTGTCCTCCGAAAAATGAGCCGGTTTGGGCGCGATTGGTGCCAGTCAACCCCAGACCCTGATCCAGCGGGCAAGGTACCTTTGGGGAAGATCTCAAACGCAAGCGGACATTCGCTGCTGTGTTTACCCACAGGATCCCATAGGTTGGTCATGGTTGGTCTATGTTGGTTTGTTTGCTTCTAATCAATCACCATGTGCGACATCCCTCATGGAGCTCTGCCAGCCGCTGGATCCCCGCCTGTGCTCGCAGCTTGGTTTCAAGCGGCATGCCTCAGTGCCGCATCAAGCGCATCTGGCTGCAATGGCTTCCAGCTTCCAAACAGCATGTGGACATGGATGACCATGGACCGAGCTCCACATGCTGACCTGAGCTAATAGGTAGCCATGGGTAGCCTCCTGCAGTTGAAGGCGAGGGTCATGCTCATGCCAGTTTGAACACTATGAGTTCCTGCATAATATATCATAACATCATATCGCTAAACACTGAGTTCTTAGGTGCGTGAGCATTGCCAACTCAGAAAACGACTAGCGCCTTGATCCACAGACTTGTGCCCCAATTTCGCTGGGACGCACCCATCAGCTGGTACCACGTGATACAATTTGTAAACCCCCATCATTAGCCAACCAGCCCAGTGTCAGCCCCCAATCAGCCGCAACGTTGGGTATCAGCAGCCATTAGACCATCACCAACCACCATGGATCGGTCTCCCACGAGAGTTGCCCTTGGTGAACCGGCTCAAGTGATCCACTTGAAGTTGAGCAATAGCACCCAACGAACGGATGATCCACGATGATTAACAATCTCCAAGTGTCCCACACATAACTTGTGAATGACCACGATGTATTGGCCATGGGTTGTAAAAATTCAACAAATCAGGCAATCCAACCATGAACGATCAACGAGCAGATGGGTGGAGCAGATGGGTGAAGCAAAACTGCAACTGATGCCTTCCAAATCATCCCAGCCTTTGGTGGTTTCCCAGCAAAATCAAAAACGAAACGAACAAAAAAACATATCAAAAACATCCGATCGTTCGTAAATCAGCTGTAAGTGTATCCTTTGCAACTGGCTTTGTCCATAAATATCCATGAAAGACCCATACACTAAATGTATCCCAAACTCATGGGTTTTCCCAGGTCTTCCCTATGAAACAATGCTTCTTTTCCACCCAAAGCCCTTCATTTGCCGGTTGCCGTAACCAGGTCGCCCGGTTCACCGGGGCGCCTGAGGTGATGCAACCGAAATGGCTCAGCAAATTCATGGCCTACCACGGTGCCAAACGGTGTCAGCTCACCCTTGGGGCAGCTGAGCAATCCTGGGTGACGAGATATGACCAGCAACCAGCAACCAGCAATGCATAAGAATGCATAGGGGGACTCCAACCATAGTTTCAATGATCATCATCATCATCATCACCATCACCATCATCATCATCATCATCATCATCATCATCATCATCATCATCATGGCGGATGATTTGAAATAGTTTACATCTTGACCTCATTGGGGCACTCATGTCTTTCCAAAGGTGCTGCGTGTTTGCGCATGTTTATGCTGACCGACTGTTTTTCGTCCCACGAATACGACATACCATGCTTCAAGTGGGGCGGGCTGGGGTGGGGTGGTGCATCATCACATGATGTCTTGTACTTGCGCGTCCCAGAAAGATGGAAAGCCGAATGCTCTACTCTGGGCTGGCTTATATCCAGTCTACGCTATGGCGTTGGGAAATGTCAAGCATGGACTTGTTGTCGAAGATTGGAAAAGCCTTGAGCAAGTTGTGACTTGGTGTCCGAAGCAGTGAACACAAATCCTCATCGTTTTAAAGCCCAAATTGCTGGGAATTTGCCAATTCTTGAAAAAAAACCTATCCAATTTTGACACCATTTTCTACGATGGAATGACGATGCCGCCTAAGCGAAACGAAGAAAATCCCGAAATTGTGGTATGCCAGAGCTTTCGCCAGTTCAATTACATGTTGGGCATAGAATGCTGAGTCACCGCCTTCACCTGACTTGGGTTGGGAACCCTATCACACAGGGAAACAAGACAGCATGCGTTCGTCATGTGTGTCACAGGTGTTGGGTGGAAGTGCCCAACATGTGGACACGCAGTCCGTTCTCTCTAAACCATCAGCGCAATATACCCTTTCACCTGTATCATGGGCTAATGTCTCTGCAAAAGGCCAACCGATGGCGCACAATACCACCGTGGTTGAATGTCTCCGTCAAGCCAGCGCTGTGTTGTGGATCCCCTGACACAGCCCGACAAGAACAAAACAGTGGACACCCGTCCCCAAGAATATCAACCCTCACCACCCCAAAACTGGTACAGTACAGGGTGTAGCTGCAGCTGTCATCAGCTGTCTCCATTCCAACAAGTTGATACCTCCTCTTTTGAAGCCGGAGATTTCTCGCTGCACTTTTTGCCGCAGGGATGATCATAGCACTAACCTGCTCCCTCGAAAAAGATTTACTGCAGATTCCCTACTAAAACCAGGTTTTCTGGGTGGCTTTTAGCCATAAATGTGAACCGCTACGTATTATTATCATGAACCGTTCATAAACATCAACCATCTTCAAACAATATGTATTAACTAACATTGACCGCTACTGACCATCAACCATGTTCAATCCCATACAAACCACTAGTTTAACTCAAATTAACCATCATAAACCACGAGTTAATTCCATGCGGTCTTATATTTTTTCACATATGTGTATAATTAATAAGAGGATAGTATATATAATATGAACTCCTTAGGTTTCATGTGCTCTTGACATATTTTTCACATATGCTTCGCATATTTGTCACGTATTTGTCACATATGTTTCAATATGTTTCACATATTTTTCACATATTTGTCATCTGTTTTTCACCATTCAAATGTCCTCAAGCCGCCGGTCGCTGGCCTCATTGGGGTCCAGCTTGCCGCTGTTGTCCTCATCGAGATTTCGGAAGGACCTGAGTCAGTTTCCAGGGGCACAGCATGGCACAGCCATGGTTTGGGGCTGAAGCTATCTTTGACATGGAAGTAATGTATGGTGGTTTCTCAAGCCATAGGGGTACCCCCAGATCATCCAGTTTCTTGATCAGTTGTAGTGATAACAAATCCATTTTTGGGGTTCCCAATTCCGAGAAACCCCCTAATATAGCTCGCAAGTGCTCAAAGTGCATGAACAAAACAAAACGGAGCCTTGGAACTTTGAGCTTGCAAGGTGTTTCAGTTCGGAAAAAATGGAGGTCAACATATCAACAGCACTGGAAGTGCTGTGGCCAAGATCCTGGTAAGGTCCATTGAGGTCCCATGCTGTGGTGATTCACATCCCAAAAGATGAAACTGGCCATGTGAATGCTGGTGATTCTCAGGACCCACCGAATCTTCAAATTCGGATGTGGCTTTTGAGCAGAAGTGGTGTACCCACTTCAAAATTCATGGTTTCACGGTGAAGGGCCTTGTAATTGTTGTCTCCAACCTGAACCAAACATGAATGAGTTACACCTAAATACCAGAACTGTTAAGTTGGTTGGTCGGTTCAAGAACTATGCTCTCCAGTGAGATGCAACTAACCAACCAACCAGCAGGATCCAATGAGATACAACCAATTGACCAACTGAACAAACCAATCAAAGCTGTCAACTCAACCACTCAACCAGACCTATCTCCAACCACCACCCCACCAGCCCAACCCACCCTTCAACGAAACCGCCGCCGCGCGGAAAGCAACTCCCATTCGGATCCATTCGGTGCCCGCACTCGTGGAAGCCAATCAGCTGGCTGCGGAACCTCATCTGGAGCTTTCCCAGCTGATGGTGAATTGGGGCCTTAGCTCATCAGTAGCCCGATCAGCTAGTTGGGATCAGGTAGTTACTGGCCACATCATCAGTAGCCCCATCAGTAACCTCATCCCCATCAGTGGCCCCATCAGTCTCAGTAGCTAGCTTTTGACTAGTAATGGTTGAGAATAACTGCCAGTTGGATTTATCAACCAGTAGCTACGAGTAGTTGAAAATAACAGTTCTTATCTTAATCATCATGCAGCTAGTTGGATGACACCTGAAATTAGCTGAACTGTGCCGAACTAGGACGGTTAATTGGTGAAGTTAATTAATGATCGTAGCAATGGTTGATTGTTGGTGTTGATCCATAGCTGGTGATTCACTGATGAAATGGATTATCACTGATGAAAACCATCATTAATCATAAGATCAGTTGATCAGTGACCAAGGCAACTGTGGTGTGAACTGTGTCTCTGGACTGATCGCTTAGTGATCTCGTAGGGCAGTAAGGGGGTGATCCGGCTCTGTTCACACTGATCAAAGGCATAGCCCTTGCAACCCCGGGCACCATGAATGAAACCCAATCCGAACATCCTAACATTTCGATGCCTGCCAGCCAAACTTGGCAACTTCCATTGGGAGATGTGCTGGATACACGCCTTGGGGATCGCGCTGGGGGCCCACATCTATAAAATCGAGCAGTGGTGAACACGTTAATGTTAATGCCGAGTCTTAGCAGGTCCAACCAGCCGTAAAAGTACGCATAATGATCGATGATAGCCAGCTAGTAGGCATAAAATGGCGTTAGAACTTCTGGATATCTCCAGTTGATCACTAGGTTGCAGCACACTGTAGCTGTGATTGTCATCATAATCCTCCTCCATCAACCGCTACAGGAGGATTTCACAATGAGGGCGCTCCGCAATTGCTCCAATCAAATTTGTTAGAAGGTTCACAATAAGCACGGGCTGCACAAAGTTGAATGACTCACTTCAAATCAAGTGGGTTCGGAATTTGCAGCCTCTTGACATATTCGCTTGTAAACTCCTGTCCAAAGGTCAACCAAAGTAGATGGGATGGATAAGTGTCCCCCAGCCGTTCAGCCCAGGTTCTGCTTGAATAAGACATCAGAGAGCTGGTGTTCAACCTCAGGGCAAGTGCTGCGCTGGGTCAACATCAAAATGGGGTGGTGGAACATCGAAGGGAAGCTGTAGTCTTTCAATCGATTTCAATCGGATGTTCGGCCAGTTGGGTAATATCAGTGCGATCGGAAAGCTGCAACAGTAGCATCCTGTTCATTCTTTTGGATGTGAATCACCACGCATCATTATTGTTGGGTAACATGCTGTTCATTCTTTTGGATGTGAAAACAGTGGGGACTTTGCCATATCATGGATGATCACACGCCAACTCCAAAGCAATTGTGCACGCTAATCCATGAATCATCATGGTTGGGCATGGTTGGGCGACTTCTTGCAATCTATGGTTAGAAGTTGGATAACTGTCCCCTTTTTGAGGCCCTGGTTAATGTCTATTAATATTGACTATAGACTGGTAAATTACCGTTACCCACATGAAAATCAATATATATATATATATATTCTCGTTCATCATTCACCGTTGTCAGCACTCATTCACCACATCGGTGGAATGTTGCTGATGATCGATCATCATTATCCATCATTCATCACACACCATCGTTGGACATCCATCACTCGTTAACCGCGTGATCATTCGGAACCATAATTACTCATCATTGTTACCATCATTCATCACTCACCACTGCTACCGTGACCTAACCATCGACCAATCACAATCCACTACATGCACGTTTCTCAAAATAAGGGACCCCCCAAATCCTCCTTTATATAATCATTCTCAGTAACAAACACCCCCAAAATCATCCTTCATCAATCATTATTAGTAATTAACCATGCAATCATTTTTGGGACCCTTATGGCTTGAGAAACCACCACATGCGTTGACCCTTCGCCACCACCGGTGGGGTGCCTTCAGCTCCCTCTCGCGGCGCCGCTTGGACTGCACCATGAACTCCCGCACTGCTGACACCAGGAATTCCACCTCGCGCCGAAGAAAAGGGCCCACGGAAGGGTCCCACCGGTGAACCACCGGCAACCAGCAACCATCAAGGGTTCAACTAGTGGTAGATGGTTGATGGTTTACCTTCGTGGTGATAGAAACATAGTTTAGTACATGGCCATTAATGGTCGTAGATGAGTAAACTTCATGATTTGATGGTTGAACCACTAAAATCCATCAATGACCACTGGAAGGCCCTTCAATTAATGGTTGATGGTGAAACTGGACCACCATCCATGGATTTAACCATCAATGAAGCATCCATCTCACCATCAATGCAACCATCACCAAATTCATGGGAACTTTGCGATATACTTGTGAAGCCTCCAGGAGCCTTATGAGGTTGTGGAAAGTACTTCTTTCTGATATCTTATCATCTGGGAAACTGACCTGGAAACTAAAATCACTTTTGTTTGATGGGTATTAGTAAACCACCATCAAGTGGTGGAGATTCCGCCTCCAGGTGTTTTTGCCACAGTGTAAATCAACAACTGCACGTGTCTGGGATTGTCTGGGTATATTTTCGCCTTGAGCCATGCGTTGGGAGAAAGCATATCCTACCGAAGCCTCCACTGAAAATCGGGCGGTATCAAACGTGACACAGCTCATTCGAAATGAATTCAGCCACTGGACCTCGATTTGTTTCGCAACTGCATTTGTATTTGTTCTGGGGGACTCGGAAACCAATAGATTTTTGGGGTACTGTAACCATATTCATGATTCATTGCGGTCACAAATAATATCATCACACAATTGGCACAGGATACTGCAATAACATGTGGTAATAACACTGTGCCATACAACCGTGGCGGTTATCACGAACCCACGGTAGATATTACAAGAACAGCCATGCTCAGTGATAGGTCATCAGAGAAGCACCGGCTACGCGATGCTGTTTGACATTGAACATGTACGCTGATTTCAGGAAAAGGAATCTTCAACTTGACCTCCGGCTAAGGGGTAAACTTTACTGCTTTACTATGGTATCTTTGGATGTTTGCTAAGGAGTAAACTAAGAACTAAAAAGTACCAGTTTGTATCTTTTGATGTTTCCTTTACTGATTCTTATTGCTGTGTAATCCGGGTAAGTGCGTGTGATCCGCTGCTAACTTTTTAGTATGGTTGCTTCTGCATCATAATTCCCCCAACGTGATTGGAGATGGACGCACCGTCAAATCTTCGTTAGCTCCTTGGCCACACTGCTTTCGATGCATTTAGGATTTGTGGCGGCTGTCCATACAGAAATCGTACCCCTAAATCACCATAAGTTGCATTCAAACTATGGCTTTGGAATCACGGCATCTATGGATATGCCCCCATGAACCTATAGATAGTGTCACAAACCTTATTGTGCCGTTTGATGCATTGCCAGTGCAGAGTTGGCTATAACAATCCAATGTTACAGTGATTATCAGCCGGCTTATTCCGATCATGACCATCATGATCAGCTCTTGCAAACTAGAAGTAGTACAACTGACAATGAGCAATGAGCAACCATGACTGTTGATAATCACCGACAGCAAAAACAAACGACCAAGAGACACCAGCAGTAATACCTTTTATGATCATCAACAGCAACCGTTCATAAGCGCTGTTTCATGATAATTAATTCTCACTTAACAACCGTAAATGCACGTGCTGATTCTCATCCAGTTCATTGATATCAACTTGATATCAACTAATGTGAGTACATGTTCACACTATTAAAAGCCTTCCAACTTGATATCAATCAATCAAGCAAAACACTGATTGAGTCAGATCGTGTATATATTATATATACTGGGTATATCAACCAATGAAGTACAACGCTAATCAAATCAATCAGTAAATGAAGGAATATATCAAGTTCGTTTTCTATCAATGAGGTACATCAACTATATACAACTTCAACCAATGGATACAACCACATGGAATATGGTTCCCCTATCATTAACCAATGTTTTCCCATGTTTTCCCTATAGTTTTGTTGGTTATTACCCCCCATTATTGATTGGTTAACTGCTTGACCCATAGCCGTATCAACCCGTTGTGGTCCTATCCGTTGTGGTTGTACAACCGTGGACCCAGGCGATTGCTGCGGCGCCTCTGTGAGGCTGATGAGCCCAGTGGCCTGAGCGGCAGCTCTGAAGCTGCTGTTGTGTTGAAGCCGGCGATCAGAAGTTATTGTGAGGGTGTGTCGATGGTTAATAGGTGGTTTATCATTGCTATTGGAAGGGTTGTAAGTAATAATGATGGTAATATAATTGTTATAGGGATTGGTTGATGGTTAATAGATGGTTCATGAGGGTGATCAATGGTCAGAAGTGGCCAAATTGTTCTTTCGTTAACAAATTGTGGGGGCACTAATAAACACCCCCAAAACGGGTTAACTAGAATATGCACCCCGACAATAGTGGTCATAAATGTGTTAACAAATGGTTGTTTCTCAAAATATGGGCACACCCAAATCATCCTTTATATTAACATTTTGTGGTGACAAACCAACCAGTTTTGAGGGTTCCCATTTTTGAGGAACCGCCAAACGGTCATAGATGGCCAAATTCATAAAAGAAACCTGGCTTTTGGCAGTTTCAAGCAGGGTTTTGCGCTGTGAATTTGGTGCCTCTAAACCGCCAAAATTGGTCTTGTGAGACTGTGTCATTGCAATCGTTCTTGAGGATGCATTACTCATTAGCTGGCATTTGCGTGTATCATTTATAAAATCATCGATCATTCAATGATTTGCTGCCGATAATCACATTGACTCTCATTCTTGAAGGCGAAAAACTAAAACTATTTCCGATAAAAGCACAGTGGTACCACATAGTGAATCTCTCATTTTGGTCGCCGATAGTTCTTGTTGTTGTAACCAGCCAAGACCTCATACTGTGATATACTCATGAGATACACCAAAGCTTTGGTGTCACCCCACAAATCATCTATTGCAGTGTGGATTCGGGGCACTATGGGGTCCTCAGCGTGTGAACTCCCCCAACCCCCCTTTGTATACCCCCTTGGACAGTTTTTTTCGTTGTATGGTTGGCTATTAAGTAACAATGCCCCAGCAACAACGCACTGACCCGCAAGGTTGGTCATGTCCTGCGCTATCCCTGCATTTGTTGGTTCTAGGTCTAGAATTTATTGGCTGTCTCCCTGTTGCTGCTTGCCGGGTCGTCGTCGCTGTTGGTCGCTGTTGGCCTTGTTATTGCTTGCCAAACTGATTATTGTTGTTATTGGTCACAATACTAGAGTTAGCAGATGGTTGCTGAACACCAGCACCAGCCAGCATCAGCTGTAACCCCTGGCTTTGGCGGT
>VSDK01005084.1:236489-262305 GCA_009767595.1 Symbiodinium kawagutii | reverse complement strand
GCTCTTGGCCTTGGCCTTGGTGTACTGCTGATCATGAGAATTGTTGGTCACTTATGGTTGGCAATTCTAGTGTTAGTTCCTAATGGTTGGTTAGTGAGGTTAGAACCAATTGTTGGTCATGAGAATTGTTGGTCATGTTAGTTCCTAATGGTTTCAGGATGGTTTCATGCTGATTAGTGATGGCTAACGATGGTTAATGAATGATGGTTGGTTCCCAATGGTTGGTTACTAATGAGTTGGTTGCCAAGGGTTGGTTACTAATAATGGTTCCAATGGTTAATGATCATGATGCACTAATGGTTCATGATCATACGTACTCATGCTTTCAGGATGGTTGATGATGATTGATTTGCTGATGTAGTAATGATTTATGATGGTCGATCACCATGGTTGAATGACTAGTGGCCATTCATTAGCCATTTGCCATCGTAGTGGTGATCATGGTGCACTAATGGTTTCAGGATGGCTAATGACGGTTGAATCGTTGGTTACTCATGTAGTAATGGCGAATAATTGTGGTTTCATGATGGTTGCCAAAGATTGAGAATGACTAGTGATGGTCAAGGGAGCATTGATAGTTGGTTGCTCATGGTTGATCATAGTGGTTCATAACGGTCAGTAAGGGTTAACTCATGGTCAATGGTAGTGACAGAATAGTTGGTAACTGCGACGAATATGGTGAATGACAATGGTTCATGACAATTGAACAAGCTTGACAAAGCCGCTGTTGACAAATCTGATAGTGATTCAAAAGGGTTCATCACGGTTCAGGGTAGTCACAAATGATCACTGGACATCATGAAAATTCAACATTGCTTTGGTAATCATGGATAATATCAACATAATATCAACATTGCTTTTGAAATGGTTAATATCAACATAGTCAACATCGCTTTGGTAACACATGGCATGGATCCACATGGTCCCTGCTATTGCGATACTGCCTCGTTTTCTGACTATCCGAAGGGCCCGCAGGGCCCAACTCATATCTACCATGAAAACAAACGTGTTTGTTTACACGTGTAGGATTGTATGAATATTTACACATCTAAATATTATATTTATAGACTGTATACATAAGTATACTTAATGTACATATCTTACCTTATTCAACCACATTCAACCATTGACGGCACCGCTTTTCTGCACCCACAGAAAAGGCTTTTAAGAGTGCGTTCTTTACTCACTAATTTCCTCATTTGTTCATCCTTCTGTCCGCGCTTGAACTTACTGGAGCCCTAGAAATTTGCGCACCCTCTTAAGCACTGAGCCCCAAAAATGGACAAGTCACCTCAAGACAAAATCTATGCTGTTCATTGTTTGGGATGTTTATTTACACATACAAGTATATAATATATACATACATAAACCAGAGGTGCAGGCCGAAACGAATTAAAACGACCAAGCAAATGTCGGATCCCAAACTTCCAGGTGACACATGACCTTGCTGAGTCTCCACGCCTCAATCGTTGCTGGGATCCAGGCATCCTGCAACCAGCAGGTGCTCGAAACAGCAGAAATGCACGGTTGGTTACAGCTGTTACTAACCACTAGTGATGGTCAATATCTTGAACAATAGTTCATAAGTGCATAACTATAGAGTCGTTAAATATGATTAGTTAAATAGCTCATTAGCGCAACTATGAATGAACTGTACACACCTATTTCGGATGGTTTGGGCTTGTCACCCAAACACACCTCCACTTTCCAGATCTATGCACCCGGCAGCTGAACCACCAAAACCAGAACTGTCAACCATGGTAATACAACTACAGTACCCAGCGACATCCATAGATCCATTCACCCAACGGTGGTTTATGGGGGAAACATTGGGAAACATTGAGAAATGTCCGGGGAAACATTGGGAGCCATAATCATCCATGATCAGAGTTGATGGTTTTACAATGTTTTACACCAGCTATTTTTCAAATGATCATTTGACCAACTATTTTACATAAACTATGATCATAGTTGATCAAAACCCCAATGGTCATAGTCACAGGGAAAGCTTCGAAAACCCAATGGGAAACCTTCAACGCCCGGATCTGCAGAGTTGGCCGACCTCCACGCGGGCGACACCGGATCCAGCCATGGGCCATGGATTGTAGACGCCTCGGTGAAGCCATGGCCACGCACTTCACAGGCTTCCAATCCGTTGGAAAGGCAACAAAGTGATCAAAGATGATCAAAGTGCAGCAGATTGAAGTCGCAAAGTGTGAAAAACTTTGGAATCTTGGAACCTTGGGAATTCTTGGAAGCACACTCTGCTGGGAAAACAGCAGGGAACTAAGTGGCCCGGCCCAATTTTGGCCACTTCTTCTCCATCACAGGGGCTGTCCTTTCAGCTCCTCATGTCGATAGTGGTTGCATGAATTACCTCGCCTACATCAGGTGGTTTCTCAAGCCATAGGGGACCCCCGAAAATGGATGGTTTCCTACTATCAATGATTCATCTTGGATGATAACTGGAGGTACCCCAATTTTGAAACATCATCGTGTATTACTTCTGTGTCCGACATAGCTTCAGCCTCAAACCCTGGCCGTGAAGCACCCCATGAAACCAACCTGTTCCTCCGCCTCTTTGGCATCATTGCCGAGGTCAGTGTGTCACAATGCATCACGGATAACTTTCGTGTTCCAAGACGTCTGGAGTGTACAGTAGCCAAATGTACACCCTTTGGTAGACTAACCTGGCAATAGAGAATCACCCATATCTTACAGGAAACCAAGGAATCCAGATATATTTTGGATATCAGGCCTTTCCATTTTGAAGTCCGAAAAAAATCACGCCAAAGTGACCTCAATGGGTGGTGCACAAAATGAAGAAACAGGCTCAAAGCATTGCTTATTGCCGAGCTACTTCCAGCGGATACAGTATCTGTTCTGATTGCCTGCCAGGTATTCCAAAACCACGGGTAGAATCAGAGCCATCCACCATGCAGCTTTGGAAGACTTCAGGAGTCACTCAGCAACATCAATGAAACCCGTTCTCACAAGTTCAAAACTCATTGTCCATACCTAGTACCAGCACTAGTAGTTAGATGCATACCACATGACGTAAGACCTATCCTACAGGCCTATAGGTCATCTATAGGTATCTATAGGTGTCATACCTCCGTTACGCGGGAAAACCCACCCCGATTGGAGCAGTTCCCCAGCCGCTGCGGTCCTTTCACCTCCATGGCCTCGCCCTGGCCGACCTGGGAGGACCCAGGTGTGTCGAAGGATCTCCGCTGACGAAATTCGCCGCTGAATGTGTAGACCCAACATGGCACAGGTTGTCACATGATGTGAAGGTCCAATGTGGATATAGATGAACCATCTTGGTCTAGAATGAAAGATCATGAAAGATCCAAAGATTGGCTGTGAAACACGCCCCTTAAAACTGAATGATTTTGGGGGCTCAGAAACACCCAACCAGCCAAAATTGGGGGCCAGCAAATGTTGGTCATTCCTATAGCAGCCGTGTGATGTTGCAAGCTATGTCAAGCCAGTTGAATGTCCCGCCTCCCTGGGGCGTTTCGGCTCAGGAAGGATAGCCTTGGTCGCCACCGTTCCCAGGGCTCTCGTTCGGAAGACTGCAGTGATCAGAGTACTGTCAATGGCAGCTTGAAACTCAGAAGCCATGAAGACAATGAGTGTTGCATTCCAAGGATGCGTGTGTATACATAAGTGTAGATATATATATATATATATATGTATAATCACTCTGTATATGTATTGTATTATGTTTAAAGGGAAAAGTTGTAAGTTTATTACGGCCAGTTGATAGTGATTCCCATACTGCATGGTTGTAATTGCCTGTATGTCGAAGAGATCTACACTCCAATTCAAAAAGAAACGGCCAACAGGCGGTCTAGAGCACTGCTTTGCTATAATTGGTCTCAGACTTCCCCCACAAAAAACACGAGACCTCTGAGGACAATCCTGTGTCTGTCGCCCTCTTTGAGCTCCACGCTCGGTGCAAGTCACAAAGGCCACGCAGGACCAACACAGGCTGGCCGTTCGAAAGGGGCACTGAACGACTGGGCTGTCCCAGTCCACTTCCAAAAGGTGCACTTTCCAAAAATGGCTTCTGGTGATACTTACGTTTGCTTAATGGCCTCTCGCGGATGATAAGAGAATGTTGCAGGCAACAAGCTGACCATGGTAACTATATCAGCATCATCAGCATCATCATCATCATCATCATCATCATCATCATCATCTTCATCATCGTCATGATCATGATCATGATCATGATCATGATCATCATCATCATCATCATCATCATCGTCATGATCATCATCATCATCATCATCATCATCGTCATCATCATCATCATCATCATCATCAAGATCATCAAGTCACAATTACAATCGGGTTCGTCCAAAAGCCGGTTGCCCTTAAGCAATCGATGGAAACCCAGGGGTTGGGGGCGTGCCACATTGAGAAAACCAGCACGATTGGCTCGCTTTCTGACCAAGTACGATGCTAGGAATTGAGACGGGGTCACTTTGAGGAGATTGACATCAAGGAGAATTCACATGGGCAACAAGACCTACCTACTGATGAAATTTTATGATGATTGATAGAGGAGTTGCAAGCATGCCTGGATTCCCTTACGCCCCAAAAGGCCCTGACTTTCAGGCTTATGATCACATTGAGAGTTGTAGCTGGAGGCAGCTACAAGCTCGGTCAAACACTGTTGGCCGCTGAGACATCTCTGTTCACATGCAGGAGGGGTAGATTACATATGACAACATACAACCAACATGTTGATACTAGCAATCATATCGATTACAATTGTACGATTGATAGATATTAAGGGATATCATCCATACAATAGTTGAAAATACCCGTCCTCATTGTGTAATGGTTATCCACTACTACCACCGTATCCACTACAGCAATGACCGATGACCATCTCATGACAGGGCGGGCTTCGGATCAATGATGAGATTGGTTGATGGAAAAACCATGAGGGGAACCCATTGGTATTGGTATTTGGGGCAACCCGTTGGTGGTTGGCATGGCTTGTACACAATGGTATTTACCCATCACAAATATGTAGAAATATAGTTTGATCTTAAATGCGGTCAATGTCCGTGATGACCCCGACACTACTCTGCTGAGAACCCATTTTGGGTACCCAAAATGTTGGTACATTCTTCTTCTTCTTCTTCTTCTTCTTCTTCTTCTTCTTCTTCTTCTTTTTCTTCTTCTTCTTCTTCTTCTTCTTCTTCTTCTTCTTCTTCTTCTTCTTCTTCTTCTTCTTCTTCTTCTTCTTCTTCTTCTTCTTCTTCTTCTTCTTCTTCTTCTTCTTCTTCTTCTTCTTCTTCTTCTTCTTTTTCTTCTTCTTCTTCTTCTTCTTCTTTTTCTTCTTCTTTTTCTTCTTCTTCTTCTTCTTCTTCTTCTTCTTCTTCTTCTTCTTCTTCTTCTTCTTCTTCTTCTTCTTCTTCTTCTTCTTCTTCTTCTTCTTCTTCTTCTTCTTCTTCTTCTTCTTCTTCTTCTTTGTGCTAGTTGGTGCAGGTTGTTGACAACAACTTGTGCATGGCTTCGCACCCCCATTTCAACTGTAATGTAGTGGCCAGCGTCACATCACATCACCACTTCCAGTTCTCCAAGCGGCGGCCAGTGTTGAGCTCCATGGGGCAGACCTGTCGCACCGCGGCAGTGGTTCATAGCTACAGAGATAGCCAGCTTAAGAGGGCCCGACCCATGACGCTGGCCACCACTGGCCCCTACTTCCCTCTATTTTCAACGCTTAGAGTCACAAAAGTGGAAAAGACAGAGATGGGCCAGACACGCCTGCCACGACAAGACAAAGTCCGCTGACAATCATCAAGTCTAGAAGCCCTAGATGCAACATGGGTCAGTGGCGCATTTGAATACGTTCCTGGACGCCATAGCACATTTGGAAAGTCAGTGCTGCGCATCACTGCATGCTCTGTGTCTCATACCGTTTGAACCGACAGCAACCGACACTGAATCATCACCACAACAGCTGATGGGTCGCCAGCTGCCCATCGAACACCTTGGAAACGTATAGGGCTCCAACTCCTGAGGCGGTCGTTCATCGATGGCAGCCTCAAGATGTGTGGACAAGTTACATCCCATGGGACATGATGCACTTCCATGCATGGAACATCCCATGAGGCCCCAAACTGGGCCATGACCAAATTCATCCCGCTCCTTCTCCCAGATGTTCCAAGAACTTCTGCAGATTCAGCCCTTCCTCGCGGCCACCCAGCCTGTCATGGGTCCATAGGGGAATGGGACTTAGGCTGGAGGCTTGGGCGAGCAACAGGTCACAGGGTCCGCAGTCTGACTCTGCCGCTGTGTGCACCTCCACGTTGATACTGCAAATTGAAGGACTTTCATTCTGTAAAATTGAAATGCTTTAATTTTCCTATCAAAGTTTCAAGGGACTTGATGAGAACGCCGAGCTGCCACAAGAAGTCCGCAGATCCGGGCATGACAGCCACTTGTATCCACATGGTGCCACCGAACCCTTAGCAGCCCTGAACCCTCTACAGTAGCACTCCCCCGCAAGCCGCGCCTTGCGGATAAGCCACCATGGCTCCGTAGGTCAGGCCGCGCCACCAGCGGGAGGCCATAGAAGCAGCAGGGATCGATGCCTCGGCAAGAGTACAACCTCCTTTTTTCAACAAATGGCACATAATATTCATGATCTTCATAGGATAATAACCATCAGGATATATCAGGATAATGACTATCATAGTAATCTTCATAGGATAAGCATTGCTATCACAACTAATCTTCAAACCAACAAAATAAACACAAGATCCTCCTGTTCTGTTCTAAGTCTTCTGGTCCGAAAAATCAGCAACGCTTGTTTAAAAGCTACCAAAACTACCTGAACAGAAGAACAGATAGAACAGTCGGAACCGAGGCGCACCTTCCAATTTCACGAAGCGTCGGAACTGGAAGGCCGACACCGAGAGTCGTGCAGTGGCTGCCTCTGGATCAAGTCATCAGCACAGGGGAAGCACGAGCAGATACCCTCAGTCCTCATCATCCATCTTCCCAATCAGAAACTTATCTTCCTTCCTTGTTCTGTCCCGATTTCCCACCAATTGTCCCTAAGATCCACCTCTCACAGACCGAGTCGGTGGCAAAGAGCTCACGAAACATCACCAGTTGGTCGGTCGATCAAACCACCGCACCATCACCACATCATGATGGCCGACAACCACCACACCGTTCTACAACCACCGTACTCCGTCTACAGCGTCTCCCCCAAGAGGAACCATCAACGAAAACCAGCGCAGCTCAACTACTGTAGCGCCTCAAGCTGCCCCGGCAGCAAGAGGATCACTGGCACGCCTTGGCACAGAGGTCACCGAGGGATCAAGTCCCAAAATACCAACAGCATGGGGTCAGGGTAGTGCCGCGTCAAAGAGTGCCAACAGGAACTGGTTGGAGAATGTTCTTTTCCCATCCAATTCACCCTTGATCATTATAAATCGTTAGTTACTGAAGTTCACAATAGATCTACTCAGTGAGATTTCCATTTTTTTTCCACTAATTACAGGATTTCACTGGATAGTTGGGGGCTCGTTGGTCACATTCCACAGGTCGTTGAGCTTCCCCCTGCCGCCAACACTTGCCAGCCCCATCCAGCGGGCCCGGCAGTTGCACGACACGGTCCTCGCAGGGTGGTCCGAGTCCTGGCGCTGGATCTTCTCAAAGGATGGAGCCATGGAGCAGCCATTTTTTCTCAGAGGATGGAGCATCTCTGGAAAAAAATCGGATGAAAATCAGATGGATTCTATCAGATATTAGTAAGCATGTTGCTATTTTCTGAACTGGGATTAAGCATATTTTGCATTATTTTGCATGCTCATCTTTGAGTTGAATTAGGATTCAACATTGTCTTGTCTTCTTTCCATATTGTTTTGCTATGTTTTGCGTGAATCAAAGTGTAGCTCGCCTTGCCTGGTGGCGTTCATACTGTCTGAGCTCTATTTTGATGGTCAAAATTCTGGTTCAGACCACGTGGGACGCACAAATTGCTTCCTGGCATCATGATCCGCCGGCAGTTGCGGGAACCATAGGGTGACCATAAACTGAGCGCCGGCAAAATTTGTTGCTTCCACATCAACAAATACGATTTTTGGATTGTTAGCATCACACCCCGATTTCCCATGATTTCCCCACTCCGGAGAAGACAAGTTCGCCAGGAGCACCATCTGAAAGCAATCCATCTTCCACTCCACAGCCGGTTCGATGTTCATTGGCCTCAAACGCATGCGATGGCTGACAGGGAGAAGCCTACCGAATGCTGCAAGCCATGTATGGTATTCTATGGCCAGTTCAGAGGTGTCTTGTGTAGATGGTGGTTACAGACCTGTACCCCAACGAATAGTGCTGCAAACTCCTACAGTTCTCAAGTGGAACCGGAAAGGGACCGCTAGAGCCTGAACTTGTGTACCCCAATCCCCTCACTTAAACCAATCGCAACAAATGGTTAGGATAATCCTGACCCATCAAACTGAGTGCAGGCATGTGGATATTCAGGACTTGCGTAATATCGTCATCCTGTGCAACAGCTTCCAGCCCCAGCTCCAACCCCACAAGCCAGGAGTCGACCAGACCCACAAACCATCCAAGCGTGGTGGCATTTTTTGGCTACCCCATTTCTGCACATACCATGAGCTACCACAAACCTTTGAACAAGAATAGCGAAGTATCCCAGTCATAGCAACCTCCACGAGTTGCACGTTCCAGGTCTCAGCCACCCCAGCCCCACCGGCCATGATCCCTTGGGAAGCCCTCCCAGCCAAGCAGCAACTCCACATCGATGGAGAACTGCACAGAAAGCCGTTGGCGCAAGAACCGGCGCCTTGGCAAAACCGTGGGCAGCAGCCAACTGTAGGTATACTCAGTTTCTGGTTATACCACTTGTTGGTATACCATGGTATGAGGCACCAAAAGACCGCATGTGGTTTTGCAAACTCTCTTGTAGCACTCGAAAGTATCATCGAAAGCACCAAAGCTGCCAACGCGTTCGTTGGTTGTATCTTGGTGATCTCATCCCTGACACCAACTCCGGACTCAGCATGTATGCCCACATTTGCCCATGCATTGATCTCTTCCCATATGTCAAAATCATTACATCAGGACATGTTATGCTTACATTACAATTTCGCGGCATTCCGTTCTCCTGCAATTCCAGTTTCAGTTTCACTTGCAATTACCACTACATTCAATCACATTGCACTACGCTACATTTCAACCGGTATACATGTTCGCTGTACCGTTCCATACCAACATGATGCCTTTACGACCGGCGGCACGATGACTCCGCTTCGCAGCCCATGTCAGCTGATCTGTGCCTTATACCTTGGTATGATTGCTGCTTTGCGCACCTTCTTACTGAGCGGTCCTGGGTAGAATGAACATGGTTGACCATTATCAGCCGTTATGATCTGTTGTGAACTGTTCTCAGTCATGTTTACCCATCATTCATGAGTGTGTAGCAGGAGTATATAAGAGTCATGATTAACAGTGGTTGAAAATGGTTAAGAATTGTTGATTGTGATCAATCAAGAATGGTTGATAGTGGTACTCATTATTCTTTGACCGTAAAGAATTCCCAGTGCCTCAGTTGATCCTTCCCACCAGGTGCCCTGACACTGCAGATTTGGTGCTGGCCACCGGCACCACCTGCCGTTTGGCGACCTGGTCCCCTTGGGCAACCAGCTTAGTCAGGGTGGTAAACCAGCTTATCAACTCGGGTTTTAACTGATCAAATCTGATCAGTATTAACCAACTTAGCCTATTCTTAGTCAATAAGTTGGTAATACTCATCGCTATACTTATCAACCAGCTTCTTAACTTTGGCTCGAATAAACTAATTAGTCGCACTAATTCACCATGGTTGACTGATTACTAGTGGTCAACCGTAGTGGTCAGTGCTAACAAATATTCTCAGTGGTGATGGTTCATCATTAAACGTACTGAAGCTATTTGTCACCTCAGCCACGATGAACAATGAACTAGTCACAAAACTAAGCTCTATTATACTAGCCACTATGAGCCCGCCATTCGAACCTCGCGTCTTCAGCAGGGCTACGGCGATGACCGCGTGTACGCCAGATCCACCCAAAAGATCTGACCCATCACCGAAACATCAAACAGGTCATCCCAGGATGGAAAACCCCAAAAATTGAACGTCTAGCATCATCTACCAGCTATTGTTGGTTGTTGGATGTTGTTGGTATATCTATCTTGTCGATGATCGAGCAAATTGCTTGATTTTCTTAGCACCCGTTGACCAACATTCACCAGCCAGATGATTTTTGGTCAATCGGTCTCCCTGTGATCTCAAATGAATTTCAGTGGGAATCATTTAGCTTTGGCATAGCTCTGTGTGCAAACAGCCACATCCTCCACAAAGTGGTGTCAAAAGAAACATCGACCATCCTCAATCACTGTATGAGGCGCACTATTCACCACAAGCATCTCCCCCTTCCAAAACGGCACTGGCGACCCCGTTGGATGATACTGCTACATCGCAAAGAGATTTTACCACCAAATATGGCAGTGGTCTACTCATGGACGCTGAAGATATTCACCCTGATGGATATTTCCACTACTATATTGAAACTACTATTTTGCCACCAAGAGAGATTTCAAACTTGGGCTACTCTTATCCATCACGGTCTCGTCAATGAATCATTATGGTCATGTTCAACATTTGCGAACAGAAATGATCGTGTTTTCATGGAGACAGTAATGTTGGGACTACAGCATTTAAGGATACCTCCTTGTTACCAAACGACCAGAAGTTTTGAAATATATAAACCAACTATCAATATATGATGGCTCGTCGGTCGAAAGCGAATCCAGCTTCGAAACATTAGACGGGTGCTTTCACATGAGTTGATTCCGATGATCCTGGATCTAATAAACTGCTAAAGATCCATGACTGACCTGCTGATCACGGTGGTCTCCAAGCTAGCCGGGCTATCCATCGATGTAAGTACAAGGGTTGGTACACCAGCCTGCTATTGTCGGTTCATCGGATGGTATGGGAGATCTGATGTTGGGACGGACCAAGTCTTTGGATGCGTGAGACAAACATATCTTGGGAAAATCGAACCCTATCTACATATTATACATAATATTACAGGATATTCATATATGAGTATACACCTTTGACCATCTTTGTACATGGTTTATTGTTGCCAGGTTTATGGCAGGGGCGGGAAATTTCATGATCCACTAACAATATCCATCAATGGTGTGACAGGTGCTGTATCCTGAAAAAATCCCGCCTTCACACCGTGGACTTGGAGCGATCCCAGGTCAGTCCTGGGCAGCGTGAGCCTGCCAATACCATGCCGAATGATCGCCTGGAAATTGGATCAAGCTCAGAATTAGCTTACATGGAACAACTGTAAAAGCTAACCAAGCAACATCTCGTCGTTGATGTTGAAACCCAGATGGTTTCCCTTGCTTTCCCTTTTTTCCCATGGTTTCCCATGGTTTGCCCTGTTTCTTGCAACTGATGTTCAGCCACCCACGCAGTGATGTCGCTACCAGAGCCCAGTCCTGGGCTCTGCAAGATTCACCACCTCGACAGTGATGCGGCCATGGACGATGAGTTGGGATAGATAGATAGATAGATGGATAGATTTCGAACTTGTTTGGTAGTCCCTTTTGGTGATCCTGGTTCTGCCTTGCTTGATATACAGCCTGTGGCTCTGGTTCTGAGATCTTGGCATAGCAACATGGCAGATCAAATCCCGCGCTTGGTGCCGCACCGTGATGTCGATCCCAGCAGAAACCAACTTCTGCGTCAAGGTACAAGTGGACAAGGAACACCTCAAGGTGGTCCAGGATCTGAAACGATGTCTCCAGAGTTTGTCAAACTAATGGTTCAAGGCAGCAAATTGATGCAAATTGGGACATTGCAAAGGTGCATTTTGGATGTCAAACCAACTATATCAGATAGGATGATAGCAAACATCCGCCAAATAAGATTGGTTCAAATCCCAGCCCCTTGGTCGCGACCGGCTGCTATGTGATGGCCTACCCTTTCGTAATCAAAATCACGGAAGTTCTTGGTATACGCCGCCTGCAAATGTTTGTCAATAAGTAAGTTGACTTATGATGGTTCACGATATCATTTCTATGAGGGCACAGAACAGAACATCATTGTTGACCAATATTTCCCACAGCTTAATAAACCTTGACCATTAGATTCATTAGATACTATTGGTTAACCAACAATTAATCAACAAACTAGGTTACATATCTTGGTTATCACCCATCATTGGCCCTTACTACCCATTTGTTTACAATCAACACCAGTACACCCCAATGGTCACCCCAACTTCTTCCAACTCTTCTGATCGAATCTTACTGATCTTTGGGGTGTACCGCTGAGCTCTGCTGCGTTTTGATAATGTCATGTGAATCCCATCCACTTGGCGGTATCCCCTGCACTAGAGAGCTCATGGTGGCCAATTGTCATGATGATGATCAGGATGATGATGATCAGGATGATGATGATGATGATGATCATCATCATCATCATCTGCGCTAGATAGTCTCAATTATAGCATTGACTGATGGCAACGGTAAACTCAATGACTGCTTTGCCTGTATATATACATATATATACATTGTTCACCACTGAGTTGCTCATAATTGCTTGTTTAAATCATATAATATGATAAGCAATGATAACAAGTTTCTTAACGTTACCGTCCTGATTAACCATGATGAACTGTTTATCAACAACAGTAGACCATAGGCAATTAAGTGCAAACTAACCATGGTGAAACATGCTTTAAAAATTCGGGTGCGCTGGGGACGTCACAGCACTTGCTGGGCACGAAAAGTCCACACCTGGCGGCAAACATTCCAGAGCACAGGAGAATCATGGCGAGCAGCGTCATTTTTGGGCACCCCAAAATGGATTGCAGAAAAAATATGAAAAAAACAGATCGCCTGTAATCGCTCCTAACTGAGGATATTCTACATAAATTCGCTGAAAGCACGGGCGCATTTAATCATGGAGTTGTTTCGTCGCCGACAAGAAGCATGGAAAAAAATAGATATCAAGGGTACATGTGCTCAACTTCGCACTGACTGGCATGAACTTGACCAAACATGTGCGTCCTTCAATAACTGACATAACTGGCACTGCTGGGTCAACAAGCCACCGAAGTGCCTGCAAGGAGACCCCTTCAGTTGCTGCCACTGCTTGCAGGGCAACTTCCAAAGAATTCTCGCAGGCCTCCGGCACGTTGGGGTCTCTCCTTTCCAAAGCTTCGCTGGAAATGTCCCTCATTGATACATCGCATGGTATATAGGATATTGTGTGTATACTGTGCATGGAATGTGTAGTCCCCAAATATGATCAATTAAGTATGTATAGATACAGTAACATGTATTTAGGTATATCTATACATGAGGTACTCTCAGTTACAAGCCAAACTTGCAAAGCGTCTTACCGGGAAAACAAGCATGATTGAGCGTACACCATTGAAAGACGTCCCAGAAATGTCATAGTGAATCATCATCACCATGCTGGCTATTGCATGTTGGGATCCTCACTTCAATAAACAAAGTGGTTCCCGCAGAATGTGCCACTACTCACCACCCCACCAACCAAGAAACCTACACACCAGTCAATCCTCTCGCTGCCCGCTGTTCTGGCTGGCCATCTATGTCAATCAATCGCCAATGACCAACCAACAAACCAACCAACCAACCAGCGGAACAACCTAACTTTGGTTGTTGGCTCTCTTTGATTGTTGCTGATCAAATCATTGTGTATTATTGCGAATTGGCCAACCAACCAACCAACCAACCAACCAACCAACCAACCAACCAACCAACCAACCAACCAACCATTGAACTTCTCGGCTTCGACCGACCTTCTGGTTCTCGCGGCTCAGATCGCAGTCGTTAATCCAAGAGACCTGGCGGAGCTGGGCTTGGCGGAGCGGTGAGGGAAATTGCGATAGGCCAATGGATGCCAATCAATGGTCAGTACTCACTGCCAAACAATAGAGCTTAATAAATCTTGATAACTGCTTGTGTCAATTGATTGTAGCATGTAGAGGTTTTGTGAGCAACCAGGCGCAAACTTGTACTTTATTAGGTCATCAAGTTTGAGGATGCCCTGATTGCTGGATCCATGTGCAGGACATGTACGTGTAGATAGTTCATTTCTGCACACATGAATCTGTCTCCGAGCCTGTCCAAATGTAGAAAGGTAAAGACATTTATATAACGGGGTAATAAAGGGAAGGTCAATGTGGTTTGACATGGTTTGCTCATGTTTGATTTGCCTCTTGGGACTTGATAGAAACAAAACAGCCCCGACGAACAACATCTGGGAAAAATCTTGTGTACGAGAGACTCAGAGCAGCCGCCCCCTGCACAATCGCCTGCAGATTGTCAAGATCTGAATGTACCTGCTGCAGTCAATGAACATCACTGGTGACCAGCGACTTTCAGAGGTTTATTGAACTGCGGATCATTCAGCCAAGGATCAACGACTCTTTTTCCTGCACTGAACAGAAGGTCTGTATCGGTTTCTTATGGTATCCCATTCTGCACAAGCACTGTGATGGACACCAAAGGAATTCACGATCGCAAAATGCCAAAAGGCTCATGCGAATTCACGCCTGGCAACTCAGAGTGCACCTAGTCGACCTCCTCCATCTTGGACGCTTCATCAGCAGCTCCTTCAACTTCCTCAAGAGGTGGCAAGTCGTCGTCATCGCCAAGTCCCTCGTCATCATCATCAATGCTCAAGCCAAGCTTGATCATGCGATGGATGCGGCCTGCAAATTGGGTGGGTTCATCCAAGTTGAAGCCGGAGGTGAGGAGCGAAGTGTCGAAGAGCAGCCAGATCAAATCCTTCACGGTCTTGTCCGACTTGTCAGCAGCTGCCTTCTTCTTGAGCTCAACCATGATGGAGTGCTTCGGGTTCACTTCCATAGTCCTCTTGGAAACCATGTAGGAAGTCATGGAGTTGTCGCGAAGGGCTTGCGCCTTCATGATGCGCTCCATGTTGGCTGACCAGCCGTACTCGGAGGTGGTCAAAACGCAAGGAGAGTCTGCCATACGGGAGCTGACAAGAACCTTCTCCACCTTGTCGCCCAGCACCTCCTTCATGAGCTTTGTGAGCGGCTCGAACTCAGCCTTCAGCTCCTCAATTTTCTTCTTCTCATCCTCATCGTCAATGTCGAGGCCCTCCTTGGTGGTGCTCTTGAGCTTCTTGCCATCGAACTCTTTCAGCTGCTGAGTGGCGTACTCGTCAATTGGGTCGGTCTCGGCGCCCGCCACCACTACTTTTGATAGCGAGGCAGGGGGGGTCTGTCTTTGAGATGTCACTGTCCAAAGCAAATGTCATGTGTCAGGCAGCAACCAGTTTTTGATGCAAAACTACATTTCAGGAATGATGAAGGTCCATATACACATAAATTATCATAAAATGTCATAAGTTGGTGTTGATGAGTCATCAATGAGCCTGAATATCATCACGTACTGCTGTCAAAAATGGCATTCAAAAGGACATTCAATGTCTACCAAGAACGGATTCCGAAAGTTTCCGGCCCAAAATTCCGAGCGCAAGAATGGAAAACTACTCCAATGGATTTGTAGACTGTTTATGTAGCCAATGAAAAACACAATCCAGGACTGTGGCAAACATCCCTTGTTGTTTCTATTGGTACCAAAGCTTTTGCATATTTCGTCAGAACAAGGAACCATGTACAGAACTTCGATGCCCTTCTTTCGGAGTGTCTCCAAGAATGGAGAGGAAGAGACCGCTGCAATGCTCTCACCTGTGATGTAAAAAATGTCGTTCTGCCCCTCCTTCATGCGGTCGACATACTCCTTGAGGCTGATCTGCTCATCGCCCGATTTGGAGGTGTGGAAGCGCAGGAGCTCCGCAATCTTAGTGCGGTTGGTGGAGTCTTCATGCACCCCAAGCTTCAAGCACTTGCCGAAGGCCTCGTAGAATTTCTTGTAGTCATCCTTCTTCTCTGCAATCTCTGCAAACATCTCCAGGCACTTCTTGACCAGGTTCTTCTTGATCACTCGCAGGATCTTGTTCTGCTGCAGGGTCTCGCGAGAGATGTTCAAAGGAAGATCCTCAGAATCCACAACTCCCTTCACGAAGTTCAACCATTCTGGCATAAGCTCCTCGCAGTCATCCATGATGAACACGCGGCGAACGTAGAGCTTGATGTTGTTTCGTTTCTTTTTGGTCTCAAAAAGATCGAAGGGCGCCCTGCGAGGCACAAAAAGCAGGGCACGGAACTCAAGCTGACCCTCCACGCTGAAATGCTTCACTGCAAGGTGATCCTCCCAGTCGTTGGACAAGGACTTGTAGAAGCTAGCGTACTCTTCCTTAGCTGCATTGATCAGGGTTGATACTTTGAGAGACATAACAATTTTCAACATCTTAAAACGGACCAACTATAGTCTAAGTTCATTGTAAGTTGAAAAAATGGTGAACGAAACATGTCATTGTTTATTCTTGCTGGTAATAACTTCGCCTGATTCAGAAACTACTCAATTTATCAAACCCCTGATTGTCAGATTGATATTGGAAACGTCTACACAATTCCATGGCCAGCGAACCACAATTATCGTTGTGAATGTACATAGTGCAAAGGCAAGATGGGTGTGTGTGTGTGTGTCATAGTCTATCCCGGTCTATCTATTTCGACCCAATCACCAAAAACATCCATTGTCGGTCGGACCTCAAGCTAATGCCCCAATTTACAACCAAAGTGATTTTGGATTTTCTATGGAAGACTTTATGTTGATCCATTATTATGCTATCAAAAACTGTATTTTCCTACAAGAGTGTATGGTGTTTAAACAAGGTCAAGCACTTCAAGAGTCAAATCCACTGATTTGCACAAGGGCATGTACTCAGATTCACAAGGGTGAAATGATGCTTAATTGATCAATTAACAATGATATACGTTCAGTTTAAATCCGTGTTCGCAATGCATGTTTCCTAAACTTATCTAACACTTTTTATGTGTACTGTATATGTGTAGATATGTATATACCACACTAAACCGCACCCAAATGAAATTCACATTTCAGGGGTGAGTTTGCCTAATTCTTTTCCGAACGCATTCGACCAAAACGAAGAGCGCTAACCACGGTCAGGATATGAAGAGCACATCATAAACAGAGTGCAAACGACCAGCAGTAGTAGACATGAACAGAATATCAAAAACCTTCAGTCCTTGACGAAAGGTTCCATGACATGACAGGCTAGCTGAGTTCTGAGGTCTGCTGAGGAGTTCCAGGTCACCAAACTCATCAGGAAATCCAGCTGCCAAGTTTAGTCCTTCGACGAGTGGAGTCTTTAATCAATGCTTGGCTCAGAATCAACTTGCACAAAAAGATTAGCATGTGTACTATATATATATAACTACGCATGATGTATGTATGTCAATTTCATGGAGATAACTAAGTGTACTTAATTATCAAATTATCGTATTGTATTGTGTGATTCAACTTCGCGAGATCAACAAATGCAACCCAAGTTGCGTTCGTCACATCTTCAGACTTGCGCATCCACAAGGGCTTGTTCTTGTTGAGCTGCTCCCACTCATGAGAGACTTCTTTAACTTTCTTCGTTTTCTTTTTCTTCTCTTCCTTCTCCTTCTCCTCATCGACTTCCTCGATTTGGGGTTCAGAATGCATTGAACTAACCCACAGGACTGCCCGAACAAAAATCACTTGCAGCGGTCGAGGACACACCTGAATTTGTTTATCTTTGGAATGTCTGTCTCATCACTTTGCCAAAGAAAGTGCCCTTGCAGTGAGTAGATAAGATGAGTATGTGTAAAGCACGGGGCATTATACAGTTAGTATCAATTCGTTGTTATGATTCCGAGAGTAAGACTTAAGAGTAGTAATTAGGAAAATAGCATTTTATGCTGTTAAGGTGTTGAAGAGTTTATGCAATGTACAAGTGGTCATTCAAAAGGTATCTGGTGATAATAAGACTTTTAGTCATAATAACAGCAAAGCTAGAACCCAACGTTTGCTATCACACATGCATGTTCCTTGCCATCGATCTGCAAAAAAAGGCACTGCCCCAACTACCCGGTCGCCTCGATTTTGGGCTCATCTCCTTCTTCCTTCTTCTCTTCAGCCTCTCCCTCATCTTCACTGTCTGTGACTTCCTTCTCCTTGCTCTTCTCCACGTACAGCTCTATCGGAAACCCAATAAACTCGCTGTGTTTCTTGACCAAGTCCTTCAGACGGCGTTCCTCGAGGAACTCGGACTGGTCTTCCTTGAGGTAGCAGATAATTTTTGTGCCGCGTTTGATTTCGCCGTGCACAAGCTCAGTGTCCTTCTGGACAGTGAAAGATCCACCTGCACCACTCTCCCAAATGTACTGTTCGTCGTCGTTGTGTTTGCTGATGACGCGGACCTTGTCCGAGACCAAGTAGGCACTGTAGAAGCCAACGCCGAACTGTCCAATCATGCTGATGTCTCCTCCTGCAGCCATGGCTTCCATGAATGCCTTGGTTCCAGACTTTGCAATGGTGCCCAGGTTGTTGATCAGCTCGTTCTTGGTCATGCCGATGCCGGAGTCTTCAATGGTCAAGGTGGAGTTGGTCTTATCAGGAATAATCTTGATGAAGAACCTGACACCGAAATGTGTGAATGTTTGGAAACGCCGTGGACCGCTTGGCTGATCCGGTTGACAGGAAAGCTGTTGGCTAAAAAATTTTATTTCTATGGATGAACCCATCTTATCAAAACCCAAAAAATCCAAGAACACTGTAGGCCACCCAGGAACTCAGGTTGGCTTTCGATCTTGTCCGGATCGGTGATGGACTCGTAGCGGATCTTGTCCAAGGCATCCGAAGCGTTGGAGATCAACTCGCGCAAAAAGATCTCCTTGTTGCTATAGAAAGTATTGATAATGAGCGACATCAACTGCTGGATGTCAGCATTGAAGGCAAAAGTCTCTGCCATGGCTGCTGCAGAACGACTAGGTTTGAGTTTTACTGTCAGGTTGTCCTTCTTGGTTAGACTTGAGCCAAACATTCAAGATGCAAATGGAGATGTGTGCCACGCATGGTTGTTTGCACGCACGGATGGATTGTGGTCCATTCTCACGACCTGACAAGAATACCACTGCGCGTTCATTGGTTTAATTCCATGTTTATTTTGAGACCCAAATCTGCCGCGTACTTCAAATGCATTTCCCAATTTTCAAATGATTAGTTCTAGCTGAGACAAGCTTAGGGCTAGGATGCGCACAAAGCTGCTGCTTTGAACACTGCTACCAAACAAACCCTGGTCAGGAATCAAAGTGAAATTCCAAGCTGCTGTTTCATTTACTACTGGCCATGCTTGCTCATGCCCACTACCGCGTTCAAGACCTCGGCCTGAAGTGCTGAATTCTTTTGGAAACTAGGCAATCCACGTTGAGACTCCTTCCATCAACATAGACCCAAACAAGTAGAACATGACACAGGTGTGACACCCACACCCATGGCACATGGAGCATAACATTTACATCACACGTCTGTGAGGCATATTTCCATGGGAAGTTAGGGTGGGTTCGGGTCGGGCGGGCATCTACATCAACATCATCTCAAAATTTAACATACCCAGCGCACTCTCCCAATACTTGAGCATGGCCGTTCACAGCCACACGCACGCGTCTTGTCACTCAACGCACTTCACAACAAAGAGAAAGGATTTCATTCCAAAATCGGAGCAACCTTGTTGTTTCATGCACTGGCCATGCTCATGCCCACTACCGCATTCAAGACCTCGGCCTGAAGTGCTGAATTCTTTTGGAAACTAGGCAATCCACGTTGAGACTCCTTCCATCAACATAGACCCAAACAAGTAGAACATGACACAGGTGTGACACCCACACCCATGGCACATGGAGCAAAACATTTACATCACACGCTTGCTTGGCATACAATTCTTATGAGTATAAGCATGAATGCTCAAAGGCACAGAGACATGGCATGGACGTTTTGCTTTTTGAGGAATTGCTGGCATTTTGCCAAGATACTTGTAACCTGGTGAAACATGCTTCTTCCAACCCTACACGTTCGCCTCTTGATGGGGAATCTGACACGTTCGACTGTGAAGGAACCCTGGCGCCTAAGTGGCAAACTACGGTCCCCAACAACGTGCCCCAACAACTTCAACATGCGGTTTCGTTCCAGACTTGGACTGTACATTAAAATGAGCGATTCTCTGGCCGCCTCGTTATCAATGAAAAGGAATACTTTTTGACATCACCAAATCGTTCAGAAAGCAGTATAGCACAGATTCTACTGCAACAAACAATTTCAAAGTAGCAATGGTTTTTGGAGTTCGGGTTTGCCACGCCCCCAAATTATCAGGGGGAACCTGTTCATAAAAGAAATATTTCTCTAAAATCAAACCGTGATCCGTCAAGTACACCACGATACCAGCACCAGTAGCAAATTCCTCGCCCTCGTTCTCCAGGGATGCGTCTGTGAAAATGATCAGACGACGATCACTCACGCCGGCCCCCATGGGCGCGGGGCTTGTCAGCCAACAACAAACGTTGAACCCATATCAACTCACCCCTATACATTTTCGTCCGCAGCTTTCCCCGGCAGTTCGTAACAAGCTCTCACGCCCTGAAGGTTAAAAGCCAAAACCCGACCAAAGTGTGAGTTTCTAGGCATTGCAACTTTCCCCTCAATTGCGATGCCCTAGCAGGCGAGAACTCGCCCAAAGCAAGGACGCTGTCAACTTCGCCCCTCAACTGTCAGATTCTAGAAGCCTTGCTGCGAACAACCACACGTCTCTCAAGCGCCTGCGCCAAAATCACACGTAACACCTAGCTCTTCACATGAAAATTACATCGGCTGCCGCTTCGACTCCCTGCATGAAAAATGCCGCCCCAACAAGGTTAGCAATCGCTCTGCAATAGCTTGCGCGAAGTCCCCTCAACAATTGAAGAAAATTGTCATAATAGCAAGTTCAAATAAAGCCAAAAAATCTTTCCCCTATAAGTTGAATAGCCTTAATTACTCAAGTGACTGAATCCGTACACACTGGCAGAGGCCCCAAACCGGGCCACCTCGGACATGAACAACTGCTTGGAGACTTGAGCATCTTCTATGGCCAACACGGAGGCCCACAAAGAACTCTTAGATGTCAATCATTGCTTGTCAGCAGCTTCCAGATCTCAAGTTCGCCCCGCCAAACAACGAGACTCAAAAGGCCGATGGACGGGTGAAGTGTTCCGGACAGATGAAAACCATCGCTCAGTTTCAAGGCGACTCTGCCCTCATCATACACGCATTCTAGAACAGTTCGGGGCAACCATCTATGCCCGGCAAATTGCAATTTTTATGTTGATCCATAAGCAGAATTCACGAAGCTGGCACTCATGTCATCAATGGGTCTGATCTTTTCCGTCTAAAACAGACCCAATTGTTTTGACACTACGTACAGAGGTTCCAGACGATGCGATACGTATTGTTCTGTAAAATGCCCTTCGGGCCGCCCTTTACTCACTTCTCCTAAATTTAAAGCACCTTGCCAAACTCCTGCGCGGGCGCCACTTTCCTGCGGCACCGACGCGCTACTCAAAATTTTCTTCTAGTCCAGCGACCAGATTTCATGAGCTGCAGAACAGTCATAGCCGGAGACTTCAAATCTTTCTCGAAAAGCCTGGTTTGGACATCTACATCAATAAGTTTCACACCATCAGTCAGAAAATGACGAAACTTGTATTCACCTATACATGCGTCTGCACACATACGTTTGCAGAGGAAAATGTTCTTACCGCCAATGGTACATTTCCTATCATCATCCAGCAAATTGTGAAGTCGCCATTCATCATCCCAAAATTGGTCGCCCAAAAATTCATAAGAGCGAAAAACAAACTCTGCGTCATCAGCGGCGTAGGCAAGCTCATCAGTCAATAGGCCGAAAACGGCAGAACTGTGTCGCTGCCAAAAGGACGCTTCAATCGTTGCTGCAAGAACAAAATTTTCTGGCCCAAACCTCCTCGCGCAGCGCCCTCCTTTGAATCCAGAAGTTTAGCAGGGAAAGGGAAGGCAAGGAGCTGCAGCTGCCCAGAAATGAGGAGACCAGGAATACCAGGAGACGGAATGGGAATCTTGACAATCTCTTGAAATTTTGGAATGAGCTGGGACAACAAATTCCCTCTCCGTTGACGTCCAGATTGCGCTGCACGCAATTGCGCCCAGTTGTCTGGCAAATGCTTTTTTGGCTTGCAAACAAACTAACAATTCAATGTCAGCTATCCAAGTACACCGGGGTTCTGGGTACGCTACTTCCGTCGCGCGTTTCAGCTGAACTCGGCTGCCATCACAAGCTGCAGGTAAAAGCCAGAAAACTGTATGGTTATAACATACACTCGAGTCCAGGAATCTCGGCGCCCACCGTGACAACATTGCTGAAAATCATCAGGAAATAAACAAATGCCTCTCGGAATTCACAGATTTTGACCACGTAGTCCACAGGCGCGAACGGCTTAGGTTTTCAACGCGAATGATCGCAGAATCCGGCCCGTCTTCGAAAACCTTACAAAGGCTCTTGTAAAAAGACTTGGCAATGAAGACCTTGGCCCGCTCAATAACACCCAACCCCGGAAGTACTTCTGGATATCGCTTTGATCGCAATGGACGGCGGGTCGTATCTCCTTGCTTCAAGGTGGAGCGCTTCAGTTTGTTCTTTCCTGCGCACGACGCTGCGCCGAAAGGTCGCGCAACGTGAGCAAACACTAGACTTAGAGCTTCCAGCGTATTAGTCAGTTTGAGAAGTTGACTCACACTTTCCTCATTTGCAAGATTAATGGAAATTGTTGGACGCAACTGGCGAGGATGAATCTTCGAGTGTTCAACTGCAATCGCGGTAAACCCTTTAGCAGCGAACCGGGCACTTCCTGCACAAAGTTCTATTTTACACACTGCTTCACTGCGAGGTGCACCTGGCAAAGAATGCAACGAGGGTGAAACTGCCAGCGGAGCTGCTGTCCCCGCCCAGTGTCAGCAGCGGTCGGCCTGACTGCGTGGTTGATCACAATTGCTTCACACGCGCGCACGCCAACCTTTGGTACATTTCTCTCCGGACCATGGCTGAAATCGAAACGCTTAAGCTCACCACTGGCCGTCTTGAAGCCAATGAGGCGTGCAGGCATGGGCTAGAGTTTAAGTTTAGCCTTGCCACGGACCTTAGGGCTGCTGGGATGTCGGTTCTGCTGATATCCTTGGGATGACGAAATGCGGCCCTGCAAAATTCTTGACTTGGCTTTGCAAATTCTCAACTTGACGCTTCAATTTCTCAGTGACGGAAAAGGCAAGCAGCTTGTCTTTTTTCTTTGGCTCTTCCAGCACTTCTGACTTCCTCCTGGCCCCGCTTTGAAGCGGCTGCAAGTAAAGCCGCACTTCGGGGGCTCTGATTACGTCTTTGAGAATGTGAGCCAAATGATCCACTTTAACGCCACTCCTGGTTTCACTCATCCTGTACTTGAACAATTCAAGGTCAAAGCTTTTTGAACCTGTTCGACGCTCACTTTCTGGTAACCTTCCATGGCCGGAGTGGCGCACGCTTCCGTCAGGATTTGCATCCATGCTCCAAATGCTTCATAGTCAATCAACCAAGATTGATCAAAGGCGAGGCTGCGGCGTTGGAGGGCATAGTGAGGTTTGAGGTCAGAATCGAACTCTGCCTTGAGAGCCTCCTGAACTTTGGACTCGCGAATCGCTGCACCCTTGTCGGCTTTCCACACAGGGTCAGTTTTGACCTCCATGAGTTCCTGGTCACGATTTGCGCGCTCTTCCAAACTCTTCCCACTTCATATACTCAACGCACCTTCTTCGGCCATGTTGTAGACTAAGTCTACGAAGCTATTCGAAGGCTCCAACTCAACAGTTTTGCTGAGTCCCTTGAGCCGCTCGGCATAGCGGGCACTTCGCTTGGCTTGGGCAAGCTTACGGGCCTGGTCATCATCTTTTTGGTCAAGACGCATTCTGTCCACGGCACGGGCTCAGCACCTGCGATGTCTCTTCCCAAACGCAGCAAACTCGGCTCACTGCAACCCCTGAGATTTTTTAATCTGAGTCGGAGTGGTCAACTTCATCACTTCAAATTGGTTATGCTCCACGGGACTTGGGAAGCCTTCCACCTGAGAGTCAGCTGCCGCGCCGTGAGAAAAAGACAAGCGCTTAATTGACAGCTTAGGCTGCGAACTTAGACATTTACGGGATCCTGACCCTTGTCGGCAGAATACCCAGGCAAAGTTAGTCGAGGGGGGCGCTGAAACTGGAGACATCAACCTTTCTCTTTTTGCTGCCGCTTGTGATTATTGCGGCTGGCCCCAGCAGGGAGAACGATGCGGCCAGGAGCGGTCTGGGTTGCCGAAAAACCTAACGCACATATCTCGCGGCCTACGTCCACAAGCAACTTTCGGGCTGCCACCCACATGCTCAAAATGAACCATGCCAGTACGTGTGTGCTTGTAGAGAATGTCCGTGCTGGCGTATTCAGAAATCATTCTGCGCTTATCCATCTTATCTGCCTCTGCACATAATTGAACGAACGCTTCGTCAATGAAGATGAACCTGAGTCTGAAGTTTTGGAGCTCTCACTAGTAAGCGCAATGCCCTCACCATCACTATCCAGATAAGCTTGAGCAGTTTCCCTAGCCTCTTGAACTAATGGAACTGTGCCTCCCATGTCTTGTGGCTCTTGGCAAAAGGTGCGCCACAACTCTCTGAGGCCAGGATGCTATTGAGAATCCAACATTCTGTGAACTTTCATATCCAGGAAAATTTCACAAATTTCATGCAGATTGTGGCCAGTATCCTTCTTGAACTGTTCGGCGACTGGCACTTCAGCGCCGATGGTAAGGGGATCAAAAAAAAAATATTATGAGCATCAAAAAAAAAATATTCCAGGGGGATCAAAAAAAAATATTATTGGCATCAAAAAAAAATATTCCCCCGGTTTCGGGGGGATGTCTCGCACTAGACGCCCATTTGGAGCCTCTGAACTCTCTTCGGAAATGCTATTTGCAGCATTTGGGAGCTCGGACCTCTCATTTCGCATGCTATTTGAAGCATTTTGGAGTGAGGACCTGTCATTTCGCATGCTATTTGCGGCATTTTGGAGCTAGGACCTCTCATTTCGCATGCTGTTTGCAGCATTTTGGAGCTAGGACCTCTCATTCTGCATGTTATTCCAACACTTTGGAGGGTTGGTTGGTTGTTGTTGTGGCTGTTGTGCATATAGGGTTTAAGGTTCATGGTTTTAGGGTTTTAGGCTTATGATTTTCGGGTTTTGGGTGTATGGTTTTAGGACTTTAAGTTTATAGTTTTAGGGTTTTAGGTGTATGGTTTTAGGGTTTTAGGTTTATGGTTTTAGGTGTATGGTTTTAGGGTTTTAGGGTTTTAGGGTTTTAGTTTTAGGGTTTTAGGTTTTAGGGTTTTAGGGTTTTGGTTTAGGGTTGTAGGTTTATGGCTTTAGGGGTTTCAGGTGTACGGTCCTAGGATTTTGGTTTATAGTTTTATGGTTTGAGCTTTATGGTTTTAGGGTTTGAGGTTTATGGTTTTAGGGTTTTAGCGTTTATGGTTTCCGGTTTTCCGGTTTTAGGGTTTATGGCTTTAGGGTTTTAGGTTTTAGGGTCTTAGGTTTATGGTTTCAGGGTTTTAGGTTTATGGTGTGGGGGGCCTTAAAAATGGCAGGCGCAGCATTTGTGCATGTATATGTAGATTTCGCGTGGCAGGCGCGCGGGAGGGGGGGATCGGGGGGCAGGGCGCAGCG
>VSDK01005084.1:220987-236467 GCA_009767595.1 Symbiodinium kawagutii | reverse complement strand
TGTTGTTGTTGTTGTTGCTGGTGTTGTTGTTGTTGCTGTTGTTGTTGTTGTTGTTGTTATTGTTGTTGTTGGGTCTGCTGCCATCGGTCTGTTTTGCGGGGTAGTGGCCTAAGAAATGGGAAAGGCAGCATTTGTTTCTTTATGTTTTTTTTCATTCTTTATTGCAGTACTCCCTTCCTTCCTTGTTTCTTTCCTCCCAAGAGACAAGAGGACTCGATGCCAAGGGGGAGAGCATGGGGCTCACTGACACTGAGGGACCAGGGGACCAAGAGACCAGAGGACCAAAGGACCAGAGGACCAAAGGACCAGAGCACCAAAGGACCAAGGGACCAGAGGACCAAGGGACCACAGGACCAAGGGACCAGAGGACCAAAGGACCAAAGGACCAAGGGACCAGAGGACCAGAGGACCAAAGGACCAAGGGACCAGAGGACCGGGGGCGAATATTTTTTTTGATCCCAATAATATGTTTTTTTTGATGCTAATAATATTTTTTTGATGCTAATAATATTTTTTTATTGATACACATGCCGCGCCGATCTCAGCAAACCGCTGGGGCGTGTCTGCTTCTGGCAATGGCTTTCCCTTCCTGGTGTTGTTGAGCATTTGCGTCATAAACTTAATGGGTCCGGCCAATGCGCCCCACGGGCAGTTGATCGCAGACTTGTGCTGGGTAAGGCGGCGCCCAAGCAACGCAGAGTATGTTCAGTTGTGGTCGCGTTCCGATTTGCTGAGATAGGTAAGCGCAGAAGTTTTCAAGGAATTGCTGGTCAGCTTTGCCCCGGCGCTACGCTCGAAAAAATTGCCTAGCAAGGCTCGAACTCCATCTGTGACTTCAGTGGTCGAAATCTTTGTGCACCACTCCATGTCGACAGTGGCCTGCGAAGGTAAGACCGTGAAACTCCCTGTCATCAGCTCCAGATTTCATGGACGGAATTTCATGGAGGGAATTTCAGGCATGTACATCGATATAATTTAAAGATTTATCATACCCACCTCACCCTCCCAATACCTGAGCATGGTCGTTCGCAGCCACATGCACGTGTCTTCTCACTCAACGTACTTCACAACAAAGATGAATTAACATATTTCTATTCAAAATCAAAGCAACCGTACCCAGCTAGGGTCACCAGCTATCACCAGCTCTAGTCTTTACCGCAGGCTGTTGGTTCCAGTGCTCAATTGACCTGGCAGTTTACTGGTTAAGCATGTGATGACAAGGACAAGGATTGTAATTTGTAATAAGACACTAAATGCCTGCAAGATTCAGGTACAGTAGTATGTAATTAAACTGTTCGCTTCTTCTTTGTTTCCGGATTGTCTGACGGCTGGATCAAAATCCATGGCAGGATGATTTCGGTGTGTGTGTGTGTGTGTATGTGTGATAAGTGACAACTGTCGGAATCGCATTCGTCAGGGCACTGCTGCTCTGGCATGCTTGCCGAAGGGAATACTCTGTTCCAAACCTGCCACAGAAGGAATCAGCTGCGTCAGGGTGGGGCTTTTCAGCTGGAGATTCACATTTCTCAGCTGCAACCATGGCAACAAAATCTGCTTGGGTCAAGGAGCAACAGCAAATGTTTCTGGGCCTCCCCGTCGCATGAAGCAAAGGCCGAAACGTTCCAGGTCCTTCCCAGCACCAAACCTCAGAGGCAGTGATGTTTTCATCGAGAGATTGTTGCCATTTGATGCCAGAGAAATTCCTTTGGACAAAGGAAAGTAGAGACACGCCAATACATAGACACACTAAATCTTGTTTCACAGTAAAGAGAGAGAGAGAGGGGAAAGTCCTTTGGACACCTTGCAAAAAGGCAAACGAGGAGGGGCAATTTGAATCTCAGTGAACACTTTCTTGAAACCTGGGATGTTTGCAGCCTGAAAGAAGACCACCTGGGGGCTTTGGAGGAACTTTACCCTGTAATCAACCTGTTGGTCCAGAACCAGCAGCATGCAGTCCACAGTAGGAATGCTGGGGATCTCCGATCAGCCAAAGTGGTAAATCCCTTCACGGAATATGGCTATCCCATTCTATCCGTATGCTTCCAGTTGCCAATTAGTAGGTAACCGTCTGATTCCTACCATTGTTATAACTGGCGTTCGTTACCATCTACAATGGTAACCGTCTGGTTTGTGCCAACAACCCCCTTCCCCATGCCTCAAAAAATGTGTTGTCCCAGTGCATGGCTTATAGTGCCAGTGCACGGCTCACAAATCGACCATTGTTTGTCGACGATTGACCATCATCAACGGTTGACCGCCAGCAACTATTTACAAATCATCATTCACCTAAACATTGCCATCATTAACCTATAAATTATCCGGCAATGCGTGAAAGAGTATTTAACATTAACTCACCATCAATCAACCATCCTTTAACCACCAATTAGCCGTAATTGAACTATCGGTTAACCATCAGTCAACTGTCAATAAACCATAATTTCACCATCACCAACCGCTATCATGCAGCATGATCTGCCATTCACAGTACCCTGGCTGCAGGCTGCGCCCTCTCCACGTCTCCCAACGAGGCGAGCTCATGTGCGGCTTGAGCCCAATGGTGCACCACCTGAAGCAAAGGCCCAACGCTGATAGTTGGTGACCCTCATAGATGGTGATTCTAAATCATGGTGGGTAAAACTGATTATGGTGATTATGACTATGGTGATTATGACTATGGTGATTATAAATATGGTGAATGAAATGATTATAGCGATGGTGACATAGATGGTGATTATGACGGGTATGTTTGAGGGTAACCAGCTGTAGATTATTAAGCTAGATGGGTCCCAAATAGATGATCTTTATAATTTCCCGCCAATAATTAGTATGTTCATAACGTGGTGGTCAGAAATTGGTCTTTATAATTTGTAATGGTCACCATATGAATCATAAACAGTCCAACAGCTCGCTAGCATAGCTGCACCATTTCTTCAGCTGGTTTTAGCAAGGGAATGAATGGGACCCCATTTTCCAGGCCATGTTGGATTACCAAAGAGTATATGGGGATCCTCGATATTGTGAAGGCAATGAATAATCAGATCCTATCGCTTGGGAGTATGAGGTATATGAGTGCTCAATATCTAATCTGTTTGGCTCAAGGACTCTGAATTTGGCGAGTGTATCATGTAATATTTTTTTCATATTTTGGCACGTCAGTTTTACTATCCGTTCTTGGTGGGTATGTTGTCGTTTTTTCGGCTTTCAATCAATTTCTGAAACCCTACGACCCTCCAAAGACTAAACATGATAACGTAAATCTTGAGCGTAGCTCATATGTCTGGAATCCAGTGATTCGACTGATGAGCATCGGGAACTTGTTGACCACTCCAAGTGCTGTTGCTCTCCGGCTCGCTAGACCAAGCCCCAACACAGTGGTGATCTTACTAAGGAAACCCATCACAAATTTGGGAATTTCCACCGTTTAAAGATCATGATGACCACCCGCATTTGACACCCTCAAACCTCGTGTAGGATGCGTGCAGCAAAGGGTCGGCCCTCAGTCCTGGGCCCATCCGCTGGGGAGATGCACCCACAGGTCTTCAATTCAGTAAGTTGGTGCCACAAGATGCCGTCGGATGCCACAGGATGCCATAGGATGCCATAGGATGCCATAGGTCAAAAATGTCAATCCCCTGATTGCTCGATGTCCCCTTGAAAATCATGAACTTCTGTGGTCAGTGGATCACATGCCCCAGAGAGACCCTTTTTCCAATGGTTGAAGAGGTCTCCAGGGCGTCAATGTTCGTCAACCCCAGCATCTGTACCAGTACCCCTGTTGAAAACGATCAACCAGTTGGTCATGATACATCCATAATGATTTACCACCTTACCATCACAACTTTCCACTATTGAAATTTGCCCAGTTGACAAGACCCTGAGTGCGTGGCAGGCAGTCGAATACAGTGTAAAGGCCCGACATTTGCCGCAGGCAACAGATTGCAAAGTTGTTCACAGGCTAGGGCTGCGCAATTTGTGAACATGTCTTCTTTCTCGTTGAACCATGCAGCTTCCAGCCAATGCTGCATGTCAAAGCTTAAATGTAGTTTCGTTTGTACTCGCGACATAAATCCTCCATGTTGATCTGTTCAGTGAATCATAGATGCTACAGCCCTAGAGTGTCACATTGTAAAGTCCTCGTTACCTGTCCATTCTCAAAACTAACTTACCCGCTGTCCAGACTCTGCAACTGCATGACCTTCACTGGAGCCCCAAGGAATTCCAGGAAATTGCCGCTACACATCTTGCCCTTCAATTCAACAGTCGATTTATGGTCGGCCACTTACATGGCCATTGGTGCAAGCCGGCGGTGAATGGCCATTGATGCACAACATCTCCCCCGAGATTCCGCAAAACCAACCAGGTCCGCTAGGGCGTTTACTTCTCAACTTTGTTCCTATGCACCCTTCGCCGCACGAGATCATGGTTCCCCCTGGCGCCTTCTGCAGGTGGTCACCTTAAGTCCGCTGGTGAAGCGCCACTGACAGCCGCACTGAGCTCGTAATAGGAACGGATCCGAGAATGGTTCATTCATGGCAAGCAGTGGGTATTCGTAACACTTCACCTTTGGTAAAATGATTTAAATCGACGAAAATAATCACGGCTATTTCCAGTGACGGCAACTCTATGACTGATTGCAAGCATCAGAGCAACAAATGGGAATCATCTAAAATAGCTGGCTACCATGTGTAGTCCTGATTAGTCTATTGCGGAGGGCAAAAAATCTTCACCGTCTCCCCTGAATCAAATGGGGATTGTCAGGTTGAAAAACATACATCATGGATCCCTCCCTTTTCCAAGTTGACCAAAATTTCATGGGCGCACACGCGCAAAGGAACTGCATCAAGACGTAGCCGAGCAGAACCGCCAACCAACCTTGCCTACGGTAATTGTTCATGAATGAAATGTTGCCAGCACGACTGCTAGCTGCCATCAGCTATACAGCATCATGTATCCAAGAAGTCACGGTCACTTTAAACATTTGACGGGCACCAAAGAGGGATGTCCACAAAATGGTTGTTTTCCATAACTACAAACAGATGCAAATAGATACAGTAAGGACAATGCTTGCGTTAGTTGGGGGTGCCACCATCTGCAGATATCCAAATAATTAATGGGCATCATTCCCTTCATAACGAACCATATCCAGTACAAGCTTTTGGAGTCCCTGATGTACGTGCCACCTACCATCATCCCAAGATCAACATTTGCCACCACAAGACTAACGTCCAAGATAGGAATCCTTATTTACTACAGGTAATAGGGGATAATTGCCCAAGAATAAGAAGAAAATATATCACCAGTGTGTGTGTGAGTTGTTCATCAACACCGCATCTATTTGGTGGTTTCTCAAAATAATTCAAAAGAGGGTACCCCTGAATCATCTAATATCAATCATTTATAGCAGTAAACCAACCATTTTTGGCATAGAAATCACTATCAACCTGGAAATTGCCTTCGCATGCACCGGGCGACTCGGTAAAGCCGCGAGCGCTTGCTCTCCTTCGTGCGGTGGAGGATTTTCCCATGTTGAAAAAGCACCACTCTGGGATGGTTGGAGTGCCCCCATGACTCCCCAGAGAGTTGGCAAGTTCTCGATTTTGGTAGCAGAGTTTGGAGTACCAGCAATTTGCGGACCTTTATATGTGGGACATGTGTCATACTGATGTCTACGGGTGGCTCTATGACCATGAGATGGAGTCAGAGCTCGATGATGCGGATTCCAATCATGGGAAGCTTGCCTGGAAGGAAAGATGATACATCCTGTACATTGCGTTTCCCTGGAGATCGCTGAATTTGGGCAGGTGATGCTAGACAGGAATTGCAACATCCATGGTTGGAAATCAAAAGAACATTCTAGAAGTACGGATTGCCACCATGGAGAATAGGCTAGTATGTTCGACCTTGGTAAAGTCATATGGTCATATGGATTGCGATCAGCACATATGCCGTATGAAGGGTTGTGGAAAAAAATGCTAAGAATTCTATACAACCATGGGTAGTTGGTTCTATCCCTTAGATCCACACAAATCAACCATGGATGAAACAAACACTGGTCTCAGCAGACATGGCAGAACCAGTCCTTGTGGTGAAGCCGCCACAAGCCCTTCTTGTTAGCCTGGCAGCCACATGAATCTGCTGTGATGCCTGTGATGCCTGTGACACTGTCGGCCTTCTAAACACCCAAAAACACAAATCTGGAAGCAAAAACTTGAAATGGTTTAAAGCGTGGAATTTTTGCTTCGTACCTCTTGGGAACACTTTATGTTACAAACTAAAGGTCGAAGTATATGATGGGAGATGGTTTGACCCTTGGAATGGTAGTCGTAAAATTCCATGCGTGGGACCACCCCAGCTTTAACATGTTCTGACCACATATGGCTGCGGGAACACAAACATTCATCAACCAGCCATGCTTTACGGTGAATCACAAGGTATGCATGGTCAGTTGCTGGTCAGTGGTTTAATTACAATTGAGCGCTGGATCTCCCGTTGATATTTCAAAACTGGTGACCCAACCGGCGCATGTTTGACCTAAGCCAGGTACAAAGCACAGTTCAGCAAGTGGCCTCTTCTGAATCCCCAAGTGTCTTGGAGGCCGCAGCCGCCTCAATAATTCCCACAAGGAGTTGGATGATGCGAGTTGGCGCATGGTTTGATACAGTTGATCATGTTTTATGACGGCATACTATATACTGGCAATGCAATTGATAGTGGTTTAAACGGGTGGAAATGCTTCGAGCTGGTCAGCAATGGCCAATCGTGATTGACAGTTGCTGTCAACAGTGCTCAAAAACGAGAAACGAAAATATCATGAAGGGCATGTATATAGCTACTACATAGCCAATACTGTAATCCTCAGTCCCCTTAAGAATCAGTTCACTGTGTCCCTTTTTGTGAAAATTTCGCTGACTGGCGATCACCGAATTGATCCAGTGGACTTGGGTGCAATAAGTTTTGGCTGAAACCCATGCACCAGGTTCGCAACTGTTACCGGTTAATCATAATACATATATATATATATATATTATACATTTTATATATATATATATGTATACCATAAATATGTGTACAATATAATATATATATAATATATACAAATAAACAATGCAACAAGCAGTTGAAGAATTGACCAACCATTGGCCAATGAACCTCTGTCGAGCCTGGCATGCGACCAACAAAAACATGAAGTCAGCTGAGGGCCCCAGTGGCACTCCCATGTTGCATTGTACAGCCGTTTTCCCAACATAGAAATCAGACCAGTGGTTGGGTCAGCTCAATCATCTGAACATTAGGCACCCAGCATCACCCAGCAGTTTCAAATTGTTGTAAACCACATCTGGGTATGGTTCAGCATCATCAAACAAAATGCCTTCTTGAACACGATGACAAGAATGACAATACTCGTGGAAAGATGAGGTACAAGCCAATAACCTCCTACAGTTGTCAACCAACGGTTTTGCGGGTTTGCAGTTGCTCGCAAATGTTTCTGTGTGAAAGAACTTTAGACCTTCACGTATTTTTCCTCACAACCACCGTAGGCCATGGTTCTCTTTCCAATGATGGGCTGACAGGGTTTCCAAACATCAACCAATGGTTTGTGCTTGTCTGCTTAACCAATTTCCCGCAGTTTGGAAAAATTAAGAGAAACAATACTAACTGACTGTTCAAAACTCAACGATTAAGTAACTGACTAACTGAATAGTTGATTACAAAAAGTATTCAACCACTAATTCTCCAAACCACATTTTTTGTGGTTGCTATGGTGCCCCCTTGCCAGCTTCGCCACGAAGCTGAGCCCCGTGACGTGCTGAAATCTCATGCCTGGCACAAAGAAAGGCCACCAGAGCAAAGCTGGGCGTCAATCACAAAAATGGTTGCGATAAATGAGCTGGTTGGCAGTTGGCAATGATTAATAGTAGTGGTTAATCATGGTTAACAATAGTTAATGCTGGTTTAGAATGGTCTGTTTCAACCACTCCGAAAGATATCAGTCCATCAACCAATCAAAAGGGGTTGAATCCACCAGTTTCTTTATCTTGGTCAATATCTTAGTTTTTCAATCAAACAATCATCCCAAAATATTAGAGAATATCAAGAAATGTTTTAAAACCGCCAACCAATGAAGACAATGTCCTGCTGGTTGATAATCTACCATAACCCTTGTACATGATTGTCTTTAAGTCTTTAAATAGTGGAAGTTGTGCTGTACCTTGATTGAAAGTCTTTGTCAGAGCGGAAAATCAAAAATCGTTCTCTGCGGTGTCTGCAGCCAGGAGGGGTAGCAGGCAACATCGGGACCGGACAATCTGCGACATGGCATGGCGTCCTGGCTCACCCAAGACTACCAATGGCAGATTCATAGGAAAAAAATAGGCATATTTGCTGGTAGGAAATCGCCAACCATCGAGACTTGTGGTGGTTTCTTGTTGCGGATCTCCCTCCCAAACTGCTTGGTGGGCTGCTCCAGCTCGTGGTATCTAGAGGCAACAACCCAGTGAAATAGTCTTTTGCTGCCCATTTCCTGGCCTCCATCGCTGCTCCTGGACACAGGATGTGATAAAACGGGCCTTCGGTTGATCCTTCGATTGATCCTTCGGTTGATCCAAAAATCGTCCAGAAGCATTTGGTACACGTATGTGCAATTTCGGGGATCGTCTCATCTCTGCTGGTGCCAGGTTGCTCTAAAGACTGGGTAAACTCAAAAAAAATACACCCACAGACCTTTTAAAGTGAAACCCATGATTTTGAGTCTTTGATTTGCCCATCCAGTAGTTCTAGCGTCTTGTTTTCAATGGGGAACCAACGCAGTAATTTACTGGTCATGCTTCCACAAGGGAACATCCAGCCCAGAGTGATCCAAGATGAGTCCCTTCAACTTTGCCTTTGATCGTCCGTGCGACTCGAAAACTAATTACACAAACATTCAGCATGACCCGCCGAAACAAGAAGTTTGATAGATTGCTACAAGCCAAGGCTACACCATGGAGATGATGAGAAGCCTGGAAACAAGCAATTTATTTACAATTATTTACATATATTTGCAGTAAAATCACTTACCTGTTTGTGCTCAGTGATCATCAGCCACGATGAACCGATGTTAGCCATAATTCGCCATGGTCAACTCCATGATTAAACGCCATTGCCCAACCACTACCATTAACCATGGCCAACCATTATCAATTCTCAACCACCATTCGTCGTGGCTGATCAGTATGGCCTCGCCACGACTGAAGCTCGGCTCACCAGTCCTTCTGCGTGAGCGCGTGGCTTCAACAGTCCTGGCAGAGTTCCGTTCGTAAGCCAAGCACCAGAGGGACCAGGGGAGCAGGTTCCGTTCTCTTTGGTAGTGAATTCCTAGAATGGGTGACCAAAAAATTCCAGCAATTTCTTCTGCTGGTAATATGGACCCATACCATCCCATAGCCATTTACAAAAAAAAATAACTGCCAATCACAAGCAACAACTGAATGTGGCAGATCTGCCGACTATTGCCGACTTACGGTGCTGCTCTCTGCCGTGTCTGGTGCTTCCTCTTTGATAGGGGAGCATCGTCATGGGAGATCCGATACCAACCAGCAGCATCAGAACTTGTGTTCCAGTATCAAGAGTTCGGATATGTTCGGCTTCTCTATGAACAGCATTTGTTGGTCTTTGTTGATTCTTGTTGGATCTTCTTTCTTCTTGTTGATTCTCGTTGGTTCACCACAGACCATCAGTATATAACCACTAACCACATCTAACCACCATTTCCAGCTCCCAGCTGGATCTGGGGACTTTGCAAAGCCAACCCTCAAAACAGCCAGGTCGACATCTCCTGCATCACATCCTTCTTGTCATTCCTGGCACATTGGACCACCGCTGAGATTCTGGAATATGACCAGTGCGTGCCATGTGTGAACCATCACTGACCATCATTGTTACCATGAAGCATTCTGATCATTCTGGATCATTCTGGATCATTCTGGATCCTGTGTTTCATAGAGTTTGATACTGGGTAATAGCGGCCAATCATGGCCAATCAATGTATACCGTATCATGAATCTAAATGACCATCGCCATTGTCGCGAGCGTTGATCCATCTTCGACCCAGCTTGCGCAGCATCTCCAAAGGGGCGAGCAGTGCATTTGCTTCATGAAGGCCTCTTTGATCCTAGGGCAACGCATGGCAAGGCAAGGCAAGGCGGCAACTTCTGCTCCGTGACAAACGTGAGTCCCTGACAAGGCAGGTCACCCGGAAGTGCAAGGGATCGGGTTCGTAAATATTCGTAACCTCCAGCATAACAATCAACGCAGCATCATGCTTGTGGATCATCTGTGTAGGCAATCGCCTACCTCCAACTGTTTGAAATCATGTGCTGTGCGCAACTGTTGGCGGAGATCCCATATCAAAGCGGTGGTTTCCTGCAAATTGCCGTATGAACCACGAAGAAACAACCCCTAAGCGCTTGCCCTGATTTGATCCGAATTGTCTAAAAAACGATGGGTCACCCCGGGGTAATTGCCATCACTACCTGATAAACGATCCGAAAATCATGGGTGCCAATGGTACCAGGTAGCTGGGAATGATCATCCCAGCTGGAATTGATGGTTACTTGACCAGCGAAAAATAATCTTTCGCAGCACTTGGGGTACCAGGTATGGCATTTGAATCGTTGATTATGGGTTGATGAACGAATCGTTCGTTGATTACCAGCTACCGCTAATCCCAACTGGCTGATCAATCATCTTACAACCGGTGGACAAGTGTTATCCAACGACTGTTGTCCGCAATCGCTGTTCCATGAACTGGAAAGACTGGATAGTCTCCAGCTTTAGATCACGGGTGACCGGGGAGGTTTACTACAATCGCTGCTGTGTCTGTGGCCCCAAGTAGTACCATATGACTTTTGACCCCACATGACACATGGCCCGTCCACGCAGTGGAGTACCCGAGTTCTCAAAATCATTACAGCTCGATCTGCACAGTGCTACGCAGTGCGACAGAGCCGGTGCTGAGAGTATGACTTGCTCTTCAAGCTCTTTTCTTTCTTTTCAGGTTCCTTTTCTTTTGCGCCAGGCCTGCATAGTTGCGTGTAAATCCCAAGATACTCAGTTTGTCCACTCTCATATACATGTATGTTGTACGAGTATTTGTAGATACGTGCATGTTGCCTGGGAAGGCATATATCAACTACTACCAATTCGCATACACATATAAAGTGCATCCTACCCCATAGAAGTCTAGCCACATCTTTGCCATAGATCCACCCCGGCTGTCCATTTATGGTGGATGAAGGGGCAACGATTTAAAATTGTTGGCAATGGCGGATGATGGTTGGATAGTGGCCAACATGTGTTTAGTTGGCAGTTTGCAGTCAAGGGTATACATTTCGAGTAGTGGTTGTATTGGTTAATGATGATTGACCATGGTTGACAATGGCTGATAATGATCAAAAATAGTTGACAATGGTCGACAATGGCTAATAATCGTCAAAAATGGTTGACAGTGACTGGCCATGGCTGATAATGGTTGATAAGGGTTGACAGTGGGTCATGAAGCTACTACAGTCGCTAAGAATGTTTTTATAGTGCTTAATTACACCTGACAATGGTATATACCCATGATTTTTGCAATGGTGCAAAGTGGTAGATTACGGTGAACCAATGATGGATTCTCGTTGAATGATTTCATGTCATCCACTGGCACAGGCTGGCTGGTTTTTAACCACAGCCAACAGAAAAATACAACAGTCCAACTGAAGCTACTTCCCAAAGACTGGTTGACAGGCCCTAGGGAAAGGATTCTTTTGAGGTTCAAAAGTCTTGCACCACCCCAGGTGGCTACTAAGCTCTGATTGTTGACGGCCAATGCCTTTCCCCTATGGTGTTAGCCCCAATTGAAAGCTCTAAAATGAATAGTTCCCTTACAAAATCAATGTTTCTGCATTTGACAGAAGGGGGAAGAGATTAATCACCCCAATTCACCCTTTTATTTCAGGAAGAGGTGGTGAAGCTTGACGACAAGTGACAGGGCCGAAAAGATCGTCATCTTTTTCTGGGCAGGACCTAGCAGCAGATCCCCGCGACCACGCAGTGGTGGCCGCCATCAAATGTCATCACAACATGACACAACAGCAACAAGATGTCAAGTGTTGTTGCTACTGCTGCTGCTACTACTGCTTCTCACTACTGACTACTGACTGCTGACTCCTGACTGCTGACTACTGCCCGCTGGCTACTGTCCGCTGGCTACTGGCTACTGGCTACTGAAAGCTGACCGCTGACTACTGACTACTGGCTACTGACTACGGGCTACTGACTACTGACTGCTGACTGACTACTGGCTACTGAGTATTGACTGCTGACTACTGAGGACGGACTATTGACTACTAACTTCTGAAACGACTCTGACGACTACATACGACTACTACCATTGCTACTATTTCTACAGCTGAAGTAGTACTGAGACCAGCACAACTGCAACCGCAACAACAACCACAGCCACAGAACATCCTCATCCCGAAAGACTGCAACAATACCTATGAGATCCTATGAGCGTTTCGAATTTCTGCGAACAGTCTTGGGACCGAAATGAACAAGTACATCTGGAACGAACCCGCATCACCACCACCACCACCACCACCACCACCACCAGCACCATCACCATCACCATCACCACCACCACCACCACCACCACCACCATCATCATCATCATCATCATCATCATCATCATCATCATGATCCTTGCGGATGGCCGTAGAACGATGGAAAACATCCGCTGCTAAGGCTCGCAATTGGTTTCTTCAGCGACCAATCGGTGTATCCGTTGTCACGAGCCGATGGCAAACCCAATGACATCACACTGAAAGGAGCTGTGACATCGACATGTTTCGGTGTGCCAAAACTTCTAATCAAACTTAACCAATCAAACATCGGCCAAAAATCTGAGCCCCCCCCGTTGCACCCATCCTTCAATGAACCCATCAGATCGCACCTCGAGGGCTGCCTGCAGCCCTTGGTGCTTCCTGGCGTGCCCAAGAACTGTGGTCCCTCTACGAAAGTTTCCAAAGCCGTCGAGTTTTTCAGCTGGGAAAGTGGGTAGCTTTGCAAATTCCACCGAAATACGCTGGTGTGTTCAAACCCCAACGTCTCCCTATCATTCGCATCAAAAGAAACGTACTTCCAAGCAGTTGGAACGGTCACAACATTTTGCGTTGAGAATCATTCCTTCAGAGTTAGGAAACAGGCTGATAAGTGCAGGTTGACCTCAGCAGTGGATAGATTTCTGTTTCGCCACTGGGTCGCCTTAATGTGGCGATGGAGCAACCTGCCATCCTGCACGATTATTCTGGTTGAAAAACGTTAATTTAACGATCAAGTGACAGTCCGTGACCCAGCTACTGCGAAACATAGAGAAACCTAGCAAATAATTCTGGGCCACATATATTAGGTCACATACCAAGGCTACATTTTCCCGACTATCACTGCTTGTCCAACTAAGGGTCAGTTGGTTCTTTACTCATAGTTGGTTGGTTGTCCGCTCATTCTGGGTAGTGATTACAATTATATATGTTGCATATCTACCCTCTGGAAAACTTAGCACTGTGAAAAACCAGCTTGACAATGGGCGCGAATGTGTTTGGGGAAGTGTGGTTACTTTGCGGGGTGCTTACGTACTCTTGCTTCCCACATGTTGAATCGTATTTGCAGTATTTTGAAGGTGGCCTTTGATTTCACATCGTCTTTTCTCATGTTCGCATGTTTTTTATTGCAGTACGTGTTGTAGCTTCCCAAGGCGTTGTTTTCTGCAATATTTTGGGTTTGGAATGTTCCAAGCATTGGCAGGGGCAGCTATGGTGGTGTTGCTATTCCTGTTGCTGGTTGTTCCTGTACGTTGTTGTTGTTGTTGTTGTTGTTGTTGTTGTTGTTGTTGTTGTTGTTGTTGCTGGTGTTGTTGTTGTTGTTGTTGTTGTTGTTGTTGTTGGTGGTGGTGGTGGTGGTGGTGGTGGTGGTGGTGGTGGTGGTGGTGGTGGTGGTGGTGGTGGTGGTCCGAACTTGCACGCATCATCTGGACTGAGAAGCAGAAAAGCAGATCAAACAAAAACGATACCCAAACCGCTCTACCCTGCCTTCTGCTTGGAAGGGGTTGCAAAATAGGTCTCATCCTCAGGTTCCTCGGCAAGGGACGCTACTTGGGAGCTGTTCTCCCAAGGAGTATGCTGCGTTGGTAGTACCCATTTTAGTTATCATCTACCAATCAATAGGGTAATTGCTCACGACTTGGTGGAAGAAAGGTTTTGTCAGCCGGAGTCAACAGTCTTTGACGCATTATCATGATCATCATCATCATCATCATCATCATCACCACCACCGACATGATTAACCATCATCAACTATCCACATGCATCATTGAAAAGCAAGGAAAAGCTGAAATCTGGGCTATCATCTGGGCTATCTCATCCAATTCACCGGCCATTGCTCTTCTTGTGGCCCCACCATGGCAGCCACTGGGCTCCCCTGACGCAAAGGCCCCCCACTTGACGCCTGAGCATCTCTGGCAAATGGCACCCGAAACAAATCCTTGAAGCGCCTGGGCATATTATTGAAGAAGAATCCACATGAAATGAAAATATCATGATATATCATGATCCAAACCAACTGGATCATAATCCTTGGTGAATGATGAGCGCGAAATGTAGCCGTTCTGTGGTTAACCCTTTGTTTTTTCCAACTGTTTGGGCTATGGCCGATAAAACATGCTTGATGTGACCGAGAAAAATTTCGGTGGGATCACCTCTGCAAGTGGGAATAAGCAAACAGTTGAGAACCCCAAGAATCCTAGACCCCTTGACCCAAACCCTGCTCTCCCGCTGGCCGAAACATGGCTGGCTGGGAAATACCACTGAAATGCTCCACCATATCTCATGCGTGATTTGGGATACATATCTATCTAAAGAAGAATGCACAAAACTGTATGAATTAGCAATAGAAAATTGCCAACGAGTAGAAGATTGCCAACATTCAAAAGCAAAGCCACAGACCTATTTCAGAACCTCCCAACTTTGGAAGAGCTAGCGTGTTTTGGCAAAAGGAGTAAACTACTGATTGGACATTGTGTTCGGGTTCTAGATTTAACTCATCTCATTCCATCAATCCACCTGAATGATCAACAACAGCAGCCCATGGTGGTTAATGATGGTGAGGATACAATACTAACCATCAATCTTACCGAGCCAAACCCCAACGAGCTAAAAGTTTAAACTTTTTCAATAAATTTAATGGGACGGCCCAGTCCCCAGGAGGCCCCCCCCAACCCCTGACTTGCTTATCCCATCAATAAACCACCAAAAAGTTCAAAAGTTCGGCCTTGGCAGGCTAAGCAATGACAAACAGCAACAAACACCAACAAAAAGAAGAAAACGACCACGACGACCAAAACCACGACAACCACGACAACAACGACAACAACGACAACAACGACAACAACGACAAAAACGACCA
>VSDK01005084.1:188195-213555 GCA_009767595.1 Symbiodinium kawagutii | reverse complement strand
AGGCTGCAGGTGCCAACGCTCACGTCGACAAGAACATTATCGCCAGTCTCAACACCGTAATCTTGCAAGGACTTTAACGGATTGTCCAGCACACGGTTATTGGCTGCAATGATGTGGAAAAAAGTCGCACGCAAAGTATCTTGAAGGAAACTCCTACAGGATCCCACAGTGTCGCTCTGGCTGATTATAACAGCATGTCTTCGGCCACTGGGCAAACATACACGAATTTGCAGCGCAGCGACTTCGCGAGCGCGGCTCATGTTGCTTGGAGGCAAGGATGCCTTCGAAAGCAATCTGGTTGTGACAGCTGATCACATGAAAACAGATCAAATTAATGCCTTGATGAAATAAGACCTTTGATGCATTCTTTCGTAAACGTGGTTCACACTGTCTAGCATAGAAAGGTAGGACAGGATCTGATGCAACTTTGCTGAGTAGGAATATTTCAAAGGAAGTTAAAGTTCGTGGGAATGAGAAACGTATACAAGAATATGACGGCGGAGGCTCGTGGCAAACACAACATCGCGCACTACTGTGACCGGCAAACTTGAGCAAAAAAACGAAAGGAATCATGGGATGTGTACAAGAACATATTGTTTGGATGCCATCGAAGCCGAGTGAACTCGGTCAATGGCACTGTTTAAATATGAAAACATGTTGTTTGGACAAGTGTACTGTACATGGTGAATACCACGGTTGACGAAGTAACAAGCACGTGGTATGCATCTTATGGATCTACTACTACTACTACAACAACAACAACAACAACTACTACTACTACTACTACTACTACCACCACGACTACTGCTGCTGCTGCTGCTGCTGCTGCTGCTGGTGGACTTTGATACACCCAGCATCACCCCGTTCACGCTCCGCCAAGGTGCTCGAACAAGCACGGTCGAGGGTTCTGAGCGGGACTTGCACTTGGAGAATGGCTGATTGTGCTTTTTCGGGAATGGTTGATGACGGTCACTGATGCTTCAGAATTGCTAGCGATGGTTAACAGATGTTAACAGTAGTTGATCAGACTTAATGATGGGAGATACTCTTTTGTGATGCTTCCTGATGGTTACTGCTAGGAGAAACTACCCGACTATATAGAAGGGACGTGGGAAGTACTATGATGTATTTGGAAGATAGGTCAATACAGGGTACCACCAAGAATTACTTGCAAATCCATATTGAGATATCAGAATTGACTAGCGTTTCACCAGCTCAATAGCTAGTGGTTGACCCTCAAGGTGCTTGGTTAACAACTAAAAAGCAGTTGCTTAGTTGATGAACAGTATCAACATGTATCAACCATGAACATTGTTCTTTGACGTCCAGGATTTCATTGAGAGCTGGATCTTGAGTTTGGAAGACTTGAATGTAAAACATCCCAAGAGCAAGGTCCCGGAGGGGCGCCCCCATGGCGTGCCCCATGACCCACTCCCGATGCCAACGGTGGCCCATTACCGAGCTCCCCAACGCCGGCCAACCATGGTCGATCCAGGCGGAAACGTGGCGCATCCTGCTGATCGCGCTGCACCTCGCAAGATTTGCAGTGTGGAATGTGGCAATGAATGGGAATGAAAATGGGAATGAAAATGGGAATGAAAATGGGAATGAAAATGGGAATGAAAATGGCAATGAATGGTGGTGGTTCAGTTTGGTGAATGATTATGAGTATGATGATTACTCTTTTGGTGATGAGAATGATGAGGAGCATGATCATGGGGAGGAAGAGGATGATGAGGATGTTGATGCTGATGATGAATGATAATAGCAATTGCTCAGTCCATTGATGGTTACAGTAGGCTTGGTTAATAGCCTTGGGGGGGCTCAAGGTGGTGCCCACCTAGGCCCTCATCCCCGGAACTCCCGCGGTGCACCTTGGGTTTCTGCGGGTTGCCCCAAGCCGCTCATCGGCGGCCTCGGCTCTGCCGGTTGAGGATTGAAGGAACAGCTCTCCTTTCCAGTGACACACCATGACACGCCTGTAATCACGTACAATATGTATGTCTATATGTCTGTATATAAGTATGTTTTACTATTTACATATCTATCTATATATATATATATCATATTATATATAACTTGTTTCAATCCACAAGACCCTGAACGATTGTGATTTCAATGATAATGAAGCAGGATGGAGGTAGATATTGAAAGATCTGGATGGGCCCGGATCTGGTAATCTGAACCCCAAAAGAAAATTAACTTCTGTGTGGATGGTTGGCCTATTGCAGATGATATGTGTTTCATTTCTGTGCCAGATTGCAAGAAATATCCTTGATCCTGTTATATGGGCTGTTACTGAAAATATGATCACCGCGGGAGCACCTATCAAACCAGCTGCTATTGTACAAACAAACATGCCAGGTCGTATTGGTCATTGGCCAAGGGATATGTTGGCAGTTCCCATTGGTTCCACCAAATTCCAACCTCCAAAATGAAAAGGGTTTAGACAAGGTACGTAGTTTTGGTATGTTTGGGCAGTTTCAACAACCATCAATCATCAACCATGATTGCAAAAGCAACGGTTGACCATCTGCCATTGCTGGAGACTTCGTGATTGGGGAGGGCCCTAACCAGGGACTAGCAATGAAACAATGCAAGCAATGGCTGTCAGCTCGATGCTCAACCATTCACAACTGGCTTACACGATAACTGCTTACCACTAATTAATCGAAGGAAGTTTGGAAGTCTAACTTCCGACAATATGGACAACTCAGCTAGGGCAGATCGCCCGAGCAACAACACAGCTAGGGCAGATCGCATGAGCAGATGTGTGAAAGAAGAGATGTGTGAAAGATGAGATGTGCGAAAGATGAGAATGCGAGCGCGCCAAAATGTTAGGAAAGTCGCGAAATGCTGTGTTTTGCAAGGTTTTGTGCCTCAGGAGGGTCCAGAAGGGTACCTCGCTAAAGCGGCGGGTGCGGAGCACTGTGGCGGAAGGTGTGTGCAAAAATCGTTAAAAAACCTAGGCTCGAAGCACATTTGGAAGTCAAAATCGTAAAAACATGTCACGTTCGGAGCACTTTTGGAAGTTGCAACTCGCAAAATCGTGAAAAAACCTAGGCGCGAAGCACATTTGGAAGTCAAAATCGTAAAAACACTACAGCGTCGGAGCACTTTTGGAAGTTGCAACTCGCAAAATCGTGAAAAAACCTAGGCGCGAAGCACATTTGGAAGTCAAAATCGTAAAAACATGTCAGGTTCGGAGCACTTTTGGGAGATGCAACTTGCAAAATCGTGAAAAAACCTAGGCGCGAAGCACATTTGGAAGTCAAAATCGTAAAAACATGTCAGGTTCGGAGCACTTTTGGGAGATGCAACTTGCAAAATCGTGAAAAAACCTAGGCGCGAAGCACATTTGGAAGTCAAAATCGTAAAAACATGTCATGTTCGGAGCACTTTTGATGACTCCTGATTCTCAAAACTGGCACGCCGCCTGCGCGCGAAGCAAATTTTCAAGATAAAATCTTCGACCAAAATAAAAAATGCAATTTTACTAGTAGATAGATAGATAGATAATTGGATGGCCAGATTCAGATAGCTAGATGGGTCGATAGATAGACAGATAGGTAGACAAAACGTAGATAGACAGAAAGTAGATAGAAAAGTAGATAGATAGTCAGGTAGATAGACAGAAAGATGGACAGATGGACACATAGATGATCAGGCAAATAATTTGGCAGATAGATAGACAGATAGATAGATAGGCAGGTAGATAAATAGATAGATGGACAGGTAGATAGATAGATACATAGACACAAAGATGACGAGATAGATAGTGAGGTAGATAGAAAGACAAGTACATAGGCAGATAGATAAACGAATAGATCATCAGATAGATAGATAGATAGAGAGTCAGACAGACAGAAAGAAAAGTGATGCGCTGCCAGTCAAGTGGCCACATCGATGCTCACATTGTCGCAACCACAACTGCACACTCCTATAGTGCTCCTATCTTGGAAACTTCCGCCACCGCCTTGTGCGGTACTACTTGTACTAACTACTTAATCCTGCATCTTTCTCATTCACGATTGACGGCGGTCATTGCTGGGGTCCCCGCGTCGATCTCATCTAGGTCAGGCAAAGGCGGGCCTGGAAAGGGATGCCCCAATCGTTGCATAGAAGCATCACTTGGGATTTACGGGTAGGTTAGAACCAGCCAACTATTGCTCCTGCATAGAAGCATCAATATTTGAAGGGTAGGCTAGAAGCCAGTATAAAGGGAAAGTTGTGATGTATGGCAGGTTGACATAAACCATACTAACTAGGACACCTCCCCGGAAAACTGGAAAAAATATCCCGTCATCCAATCCGCTGTGGGTGATGTCCCACTCTTGACTACTAGGGACATCCCCCGCTCTCCATCGCTCCCCCAAACCTAAGAGGGTGATACAACAATTGTGGGGATGCCTTGGCTCTGACACAGCCGTGCCCAAGAACCTGCACTTTGAAACTTCCACTCCGAATCTGTTTTCGCAATTCGACTGTGATTGATTGCTGTACAGCCTTTCATCTCCGGGGTTTCCATGATTCATTTTGCTTCGCTGGTTGTGGTTGGTTGGTTGGTTGGTTGGCTGAGCTCTGCTGCGGTGACCTTCACAGGTCAACCATTGATCCTTTGGATCCCTGGGATCCCTGCGCACGCCACAGGTCTTGAGCACAGGAAAGCGCTCCAAGGTCGGCGCAAGATTCCTGGGCACGTACGGCAGTCCTCTGCGACGTCAAAATTGAATGGTGGTCCAACCAACCAACCAACCAACCAACCAACCCACCCACCCACCCACCCACCAACCAACGAACCAACCCCCATGTAATAGTTGGGAAAGATTGATATATGTGGATTGAATATGAATGGATATACGGTAATGACTATTTTTCATTCTTAACCAGCAATGATCACCCGTTGATGGCAATTCGTCCTGTTTATAAAGGACATGACCACTTGATTGAATCTTCGTTCATTGATCATTGATAAAGCTGGTTGATCATGATAAATAACTCATCACAAGCCAACAAGTATCAACAACCAGAAAGCCATGGATAGTTGACTAAAGTAAGCATGATCAATTAATCAACAGCCTTAGCGATAATTAGTCAGCAGAAAAAAGAGAATCCCAGGCTTTTTGTGCTCATTGACCAAATATGGTTGTGAAGACCTAGCAACATCGTTCGAAAAACATGATCAGCTGTCACTTCAAAACGACGGTTTACTAATATTAATAATCATTGCTCCTTCACTGCTCATTGACTGCTGATAACTTACATTGATTAGTCATGGTAATCATAATGATCATTGTTGATTGACTGTTGATACTTATAAAACAATAATAAACGACAATGGCTTCTTAATTGACATTGATTAATTCATCATGGTTTATTGACCATTTCTTCCCCAAAAAAAAACCTGTTGACCAGGTGCCTCACCTGTCTCATCCTCAGCACGCACCGGCCGGCGCCTCCGTCGCGCCACGTCTGCGCAGTTGGAGCGCGAGGTGAACTCCATCCCGGGGAAACCAAACTGAGAAGACCTACAGCGCCAGGCGCAGCGCCGCCCCCGTTTGGAGGTTCCAAGCAGTCACTGTCACAGTGGTCCAGTAGCCAGGGATTTTGACCCAAATTTCTGGGGACAACTTTAAGCTTCTGTGAATTGACTTACTTTACGAGACCATTCATAAGCACACAAGAAGATTGGAATGAACGGTTTGTGAATGATGTAACTGTCTACACGCATAGAAGAATAGCTGGTTTGTTGGGATTGGGATTGGAAAATGAGGGGATGTTGCTAGCAATAACGGCAGATCTGTAGTTTGAATGAAGGGTTCTCTCCGACTTCTAAAAGTCATGCACTCTATGTGGTATGGTCACCCGTCAAGAATGGGAGTCATCGTAGTGACCAGTAATACTTGTGAACAGTCTCGGATGTCCATCAAAAGTTCATAGATTTCATAGCGTTTGATAATGTAACAATCGCCCAAAGTAGTAGTTTGAGCAAATGGCCACCTGACATTTGATGACCATTGTACCATCACATTGTACCATCACATTGTACCATCACATTGTACCATCACATTGTACGTCACATCGTACAGCCACGACTGCTGTCAGCAGCATAGAGCAATTTCAGCAGGTAAAATCGCATCATCTCATGGGAGGTATTAACAAGCCTCTGTATTTGACGGTAAATCACCATGCGTTTGTGGATGAATTGATGGTGGTTCAGCAACAGCTGGTTCTTCCATTGTTGCTTATTGTTAAACTGTTAAGATCAACCGTCATTGAGCATTGAAATTCAGGATGTGTTCGGATCCTGTCGTGTGAACTGGTCCACCTGACCATCCGTCAACCGCGCAAGTAACAATTCACCAACCGTTCAATGAACAATTGAATCACCCATTCAATCAAGCGTTCAACTACCCATCCATCCACCGTTGCTCCGCTGGAAATCGCATTTGGCCGGCCCTTGAGGTGCTCACGCAGCAGGGAGGCCCCTTCTCCGCGCAATCTTCTGCAGCTTGGAGCCGTAGCCGCGCCTGGAAGCTACGGCGTTTGACGTGGCGCATGAGGTCGCGCCCACATTGGTTCACCTGGGCTCGTATCATGTGACTCTCGCGTCAGTTGAAATCGGTTCAGAATGCTTAATACTAGCGAGTCATACGTAGGCAATCCTGAATGGTGACGATGATGGTGATGATGACGACGACGACGATGATGACGATGATGACGATGATGACGATGATGATGATGATGACGATGACGATGACGATGGCGATGACGATGACGATGACGATGGCGATGACGATGACGATGACGATGGCGATGACGATGACGATGACGATGGCGATGACGATGACGATGACGATGGCGATGACGATGACGATGACGATGGCGATGACGATGACGATGACGATGGCGATGACGATGACGATGACGATGGCGATGACGATGACGATGACGATGGCGATGACGATGACGATGACGATGGCGATGACGATGACGATGACGATGGCGATGACGATGACGATGACGATGGCGATGACGATGACGATGACGATGGCGATGACGATGACGATGACGATGGCGATGACGATGACGATGACGATGGCGATGACGATGACGATGACGATGGCGATGACGATGACGATGACGATGGCGATGACGATGACGATGACGATGGCGATGACGATGACGATGACGATGGCGATGACGATGACGATGACGATGGCGATGACGATGACGATGACGATGGCGATGACGATGACGATGACGATGGCGATGACGATGACGATGACGATGGCGATGACGATGACGATGACGATGGCGATGACGATGACGATGACGATGGCGATGACGATGACGATGACGATGGCGATGACGATGACGATGACGATGGCGATGACGATGACGATGACGATGGCGATGACGATGACGATGACGATGGCGATGACGATGACGATGACGATGGCGATGACGATGACGATGACGATGGCGATGACGATGACGATGACGATGGCGATGACGATGACGATGACGATGGCGATGACGATGACGATGACGATGGCGATGACGATGACGATGACGATGGCGATGACGATGACGATGACGATGGCGATGACGATGACGATGACGATGGCGATGACGATGACGATGACGATGGCGATGACGATGACGATGACGATGGCGATGACGATGACGATGACGATGGCGATGACGATGACGATGACGATGGCGATGACGATGACGATGACGATGGCGATGACGATGACGATGACGATGGCGATGACGATGACGATGACGATGGCGATGACGATGACGATGACGATGGCGATGACGATGACGATGACGATGGCGATGACGATGACGATGACGATGGCGATGACGATGACGATGACGATGGCGATGACGATGACGATGACGATGGCGATGACGATGACGATGACGATGGCGATGACGATGACGATGACGATGGCGATGACGATGACGATGACGATGGCGATGACGATGACGATGACGATGGCGATGACGATGACGATGACGATGGCGATGACGATGACGATGACGATGGCGATGACGATGACGATGACGATGGCGATGACGATGACGATGACGATGGCGATGACGATGACGATGACGATGATGATGATGATGAGGAGGACGACGACGATGATGATGATGATGATGATGATGATGATGAGGAGGACGACGACGATGATGACGATGATGATGCTGGTGGTGGTGGTTCTGGTGGTGCTGCTGGTGGTGGTTGCCGAGGTTCTACCAATAGATCAAACAAGTAGATGCTCATCAAGGATGGGAGGATGCCAACTCTTTGGGCTTATCCAGTCCATAATTGGGTAGTACCCCAAAGTGTTGGATGGATTTCCCTATCAAGAAATGATCATTGTGGGTTACCACCATCTATGGATATACAGTACCCACGTTGATTCATCTGCGTACTGGGCAGAATAAACATGCAAGGAAACCTCAGAATGGATCCTCGAAGCTACCTATGCAGCCATGGTCACTGATGATCAGTAGTGGTCAGTGATGATCAGTGATGGTCGGTGATGGTCAGCAATGGTCAGTGATGGTTCATAGGTTCCTAGTTCCTAGTGCTGGGTTCACAACGGGTGCTCCCTCCCAACCTTTCATCATGGCCCATGGCCAGGCCTCCGCAGCGCTCCAAAGGATTCTCCCTTCAGGAGATCTGCAGCCAGGTGGACCTCGGGGCGTGAAGGCTTCGGATCCAAAGATACGTCGAGCTAAATCTGAAAACCAATATTTAATATCTATAACTATTATATTCACATCTATAATATGATGTAATATGTATAAGTTTGTATGAACTATATTCACATCTATAATATGTATAAGTTTGTATGAACAGTATGAGCATGTGTCCGTATGCATGGACGCATATATTATGGTTGTACAACTGATCTGGTTTCATTAATAATAGGCCTTCCCAGAATGTTCATGTTAACATTCCTGAGCTAACCTGCTTGTAAAATTCCATGATCGAACACTAAGCCACCCATATTTGATTGGGGATCTGGTAAAATCAATCGTGTTTGATTGACAGCGGTCTCATCTCCCTTTCGTAAACATCCCATTCGCTGCACCGCAAAACCGCTTCCCTGCGAATCTCTAAGGCGAGTACAGTGTACCTGGCGCCAGAATGATCGGCCGTCGGCTGTGGTCAAATGGTTATTGAAAACCAGTATATATTGATTGAAAAAAATGATGGGAACTTACACATTGATGGCAAATCTCGTATTTCCCCTTCAACTCCTGGTTCTTTAGTCTCGCGATTTTTGCATGTTTGCAGGTGATTGTCCAAACCGGTTTTGCATCATGGTCACCAGGGCACCGCCAAAAAAATCACCAAGACATGCCCAGGTGGCAACCTCGGATGGTATGCCCCATGGTTTAAGCTCAACCAGCTACCAAGGTGTTGACCAACCATGCGATATGGCTGTAGGTTCATGGCCAACATCTGCTCGCCGTTGACCAACCAGGCCACCGTTCGACTCTGAATGTGGGCCCCTCAAGCGGATTCCCAGTTTGTCAAACAAGCCGGTGGGAACTGCCGACGTATGTGCTTGCCTCGAGGATTTGGCGGGGCATGGCATGGTAAAGCGTGACGACATCATCACATTACATTGAATTAAAAAGCACGGTACATATATTCATTCATGTAAGAAAAATTGCGAAAATAATAGTTACAACTGGTGAATGGGCAACTGGTCCATCTGGACAGCATCGACAATTGGAATGCAAGGATCCGCAGATTGCGTCTGAGGGCAGCACAAAATCTCCGCTCCACAACCAGGGGACGAGACCACTCGCTCACCTGTAAACAGCAAGCTGTGTCAGTGAGGCCAATTCAGAACATTGGAGGGACATTGACATCAGCTGTTGATTATCATACCTGCATGATTGTTGAATTACAGCAATCCATTTACATTGCACCTGAATCCAAATTCGCAAGTCTGCCACACTGACTATACACATGTAACATGATGTGCATGTAAATATGATAACAAAAATGATAATAATCAAGATAATAGTAATAATAACAGTAGTAATAATAATGGCAATAATAATAACAATAACAATAATAATAGTAGTAAAAACAATAAGAATAATAATAAGAAGATATAGAATATATATATATATATGTGTACATATATATATATATATTTATTTATTTCTTTCAATATATATATTTACTTATTTACATATATATATATACATATATATATATATATATACATACACATACATATGTACTGTATTAATTATTCAAATGAACAAGATGAAATGTGTCCGGTATCCGTGTGTAGGTGTCACATTGTGTCTCACCTCAGTGTCTTTCGCATTTGTCAGTTCAGCTGCCAATCTGGGGTTCCATGAGTCATTATAAGGCCTCCAATATTGGACGATTTCCTCCCACTTTCAGGACCGCGAACAAAGATGCAGCACACCCGTCGGCTTCCGATCAAGCATCCAGAGACTCATCATCATCATCATCATCATCATCATCATCATCATCATCATCATCATCATAACCACCATTATCACTATGAATCATCAACCAACATCCATCACCATCCATCACCATCAACCAGCCATTGAGCACTACCCACATCCAACCAGCTCAACCATCAGCCTCGCCTTTGGAGAGAGCCCTCCCCCACTCGACCTCGACGGACTTGATGCACCGGCACCTGGCGCTAGGTAAAGTGGATACATGGAGGTACTAGACCCCATCAATAAGCAAAAACAGCAAGAAGAGAACACTTACGTTCTGCTGCTGATCACTAACAATCAAAATAGCCAACCGTTACATTTTGATGGTTGATCAACATAGGCTCATAGGTTCAATACTCCAACTCAAACCAGGAGATCAGGAACACTAACAAGAAGCAGCAGAGTGACAATGGTGAATTGACAACCAACAGCATGCAGAATCTACAACAACCGTTGGTTAATCTGAAACTACTGTGATTGGTCCACTTTGACATTCCCAGTTGATACCTCAGATAGACCAGTCCCGGTGAGCCCCTAACAGTCGACTAACATGGGGGCAGTCATGCTTTCATCACTACCGTGGCCCTTTGAATTGACCTGGTCACTGGTCATGGTGATTCCAACATGGGCACTTTGGCACAGCAAAATGTGAAGAGCAGTGTGCCATCCTCAGCTTGCGAACAAGGAGAAGGTATGAGAAAGTGCTGTGTAGCCAAGCCCTGTACACCAAATAGATCCAAATAGTATAGCTCCCGTCGAGGAGCAGCAAACATGGCTTTCACCACTGTTCATCGGCCAATGGGATTTCCCCTGGTTCAGAGGACGTTCCTCATCGAGAGCCACTGTCTTTGCAGGATTGGTGACGTGTGCTACAGGTGGATGTACCATGACGCACTCACACGTGCAGGTGTCGTGTAACCATGTTTTGACAGAAAGAAAATAGATGATTGATTGATATGGGGCACCCCCAAAGGACACAAAAAAGATTGTATTGAGCGGGAAAACACTCAAATCAATAACCTTGGGGGTACACCTTTCTTTGACAAACCCATAGAGATGAGGGCTAGGGTACATCGAGAAATTGTTGGTTTGTAGCCTGTTCTGTTGCCCATGCTCCCAAGAGTGCTTCCAAAACAGGAACACATGATGTTAAAAGCGGTCTGATGGCATGACATTTAATGACTAGTCAATGCCTCCAATTGTCCAGTAACAAGTCCCAATGACTGCGCCGTTCACTGGGCAACTATGAACAAAGAAGTCTAAGCGGTTGGGGGCGGTTGCTTGCAGGCGCTTGTCATCCCCACGGAGACAGCAGGCGCTGCACCTCCTCTGCTGGCTGTAGCTGCCCTTCCCCTGCTGGGTGGAGCTAAACTCCCCCTGCTGGGTGGAGCCGCACTTCCCCTGCTGGGTGGAGCTGGTGCTTCATCGAGGACGCCAGAAAGGACCTGCGAGCGTCAAACCACTGATGTTGAGCCGAGCCTTCTGCTAGCTCCCCTTAGCTGCCCTTTGAAAAGTAGTGATGGATACCCCTGACTCTGGCTTCCAAACCACCAGTCAGCCAAAAAACTTCACATGTTTTACTTTCCACAAGTTCGCGACTCGTTTGGGACTGTGCAAGTCGAATGCAGGAAACTGTCCATTCAAACAAACAAAAATCCCAAGGTTCAACGCATACTCTCTTCACACACGAGATGATTCCATTCCCTGATGTCACTAATATCCCGGAAACCCTAATTTGAGTGATAAACCCACTCACTTGTCCGGTTTGGGGGTCCAACCAACCCCAAAAGTAGGATTGATTCTGTGAAAGAATCTTTCAAAGCACCAAACAAATGGGGTTTCCCCTGGCATCCCACTACCGGATCCATGATGACAGGGCCATTGCACCGATCCCTGGCACCTCGGACCAGAGCAAATCTTCCTCCGCCGAAGAGCCGGGACCTGGAGCTTCCAGTCGAGACTGGCTGGAGCTTCCAGTGGTTACCAAGCTGGTTGACTTCTCTGCTTCATCGTGAGAAAGGTTGATGGTTGCGGGCAGCCATGATCATGGCCGAACCAACGATGGCGACACCACTTGCTTTGCCCCAACGCAAAAAAAAAAAAAAGGACTTCTAAATCATTGCCATCCACAGCTTAAAGTGTAGAGATCCAATCTTTTCAAATTTCGGGGGTCACCAAGTTGGGGCCCCTTGGCATCCTCAGCCACCTCAGCTCATCCCTGCTGCCCCCGCACCTTCTCTGGGTGACATGCCCCTGAAGGCCGGAGCGAGGGAATACGTCAGGTGATGCTCCGCGAAATGGGTCTGACATCACCCGTAGCACAACTGCACATAGGCAGCAGGGAATCATGACATGTACATAGAAACTTATATATATGTGTATAACATGTAAATATATATATATATGTATCTGTAGGCAAATGTATATCCACATGTGTATGTATACTTTTAGATGTATCGAACATTGTTGTATTTGCACAACCATAAACACATCAATGGTCGTGCATCGCTTAACATGGATGGCAAACATAAATGAGCATAATTGGTATATTGCTACTGACCGACCAGAGAAACCATCTGCTGGTCAAATTCAAAAAACGCAGCTTCCGCGGGTGTGAAAAAAATGGCTGGTACCACTACATACAGCAATACGGCTTGCCACTATGATGGAACAGTCCGGGATTCCCCGTAACGTAAATAGCCCTCCCCCCCCCCCACAACAAACCTTGGTTGAGGGGAAGGGATCCACTGGTGCTGGACAGTACAGATGATCGCCAGGAAACACAGTGAGGATGGAGCTGGATCAAAGCTGCAAAAAGCCAAACAGGAATCTCAGCCAAACAGGCCAATCACCATTGCTAGTAGTGATAAACTTGGTTGCTATTGATACTATCGACTAATATTAATTACGAATGGTCAGTGACCGCTGCTAAGAATCCTTCATACCATTGTCAATGAAGGTTAGTAAACATTCCTAATAAATAACATTGTCAATCAAAATGTTTTCGAAAACATTCATAACCATGCCTACCATTTGGCCAGGCCACCCCTGGTAGCTCCTGGCCTCGCTCCCCAGTATTAAGAGGCCAGAACAGGATACCCCTGGCTCCAATTCACGCACCTCCAGTGATGATTTGCTGTGCAACATTTAACTTGTGGGCACAGTCGTAATTTGTCTTGACTCCAAATGGGTGTTTCTCAAAATGGGGGGGAAGCAAAATGATCAAATACACTGTATCAATCATTTGTAATAATAACTATAACCATTTTGGAGGGTCCCCTGTGTTAAGACCCCCCCCAACATGACATCAAACAGCGTTGAGACGACAAATGATACTCCCAACCTGGCCCAGATATGGAGGACTTGATGCTCAAGCTTGGATCAATGTCTGGTTGAAGATTCTTCCAGAGAATTACAAACAAACTGGATCAAAAATTCAAACAAACATATCAAGCTTCAGGCCAGCTCTTGAATTGCTGGACACAATGATACAGTTCCAGTCATGTGGCATGGCCCATAAATCATGTCCCCTCAAAACAGTGGTTTCGCAACAAGACAAAAAGTGCCTGGCGGCTCGGTTTATGGATGTACACGTTTCATTTGAGGTGGTCGATAGAATTGGGTGTCCTAAAAACCGACTGAATGTGAAAGGTCAATTCGGCAAACATCATTATCTTGCAAGCCACTATCAGTGACATCCTGCCATTTTGGAGGCAAACGCCCTGTCACAAATGGCTGCCGTGGTCTTGGTCGGTCAGCCTCCAGGTTTGTATGTGTGAGTCCTTGGCACTACTTATGGATTTTGGCTCCGACAACAAACCAAGGAAATTGATGTCAGGAGCACACAACCAGCAATAAAGTGATTCTTATCATCGCTATTCATAAAAGAGTACTCTCATTCTATATATAATGACACTCTGCATCAAGAAAACGAATCACTGGTGTTGGTTGGCACACATGTGCCATCTATGTAAGAGGAGAACTAAGTGACTTCTGGTGGAATATCCTCAACCTCTGATATGTTTCGTTTAAATCTATTTATGTGTTCATTGCCCGCTTGATATACGGTAGATCCTACAGTATCTGCCAATGTATTAAAGAATTATTTATCTACTGCATATACCCGTGAAAATATATCTATCATTAATGTATACATATATACTATGTATGTATATATATATATGTGTGTGTGTGTGTGCGTGTGCGGTGATGTCACTTTGCAGGCCTGGATTCGTGAGTCCACTGCTGGCCGCATGAGAAGCGACGCTACAGCCCTGAAGAAGGCGCTATGTTAGTTGCAGGTCGCTACGCTAGTTGGAGGTTGATCACCAGGGTCCAGAAATGTCATCGTCCATAGCTAATCCAGGAAATTGTGCTGACCAATGGCAAATGTCAGTAATAATTATAATGATTATAATAACAATAGCTTTGTCTTAATATTTTCTAATCGTGCAATGGTGATCAAATTTGAAGACGACATTTTGCCAAGGACAGGGTTGCTGGCTAGGTGCAAACGTGGTGTGCTTATGGTGTCGGTTCAACAGGTATATACTCAAGGTCTTAAGTTGATGTATTTGCAATATTTTGAAAGAAAAAAATTAGAATATTCTCAAATATATTCTCAAAAAAGAAAAATCTCTTGAAATAGAATCTTGAAAATGATATCTTGAAAATCTTCTTCTTGTTACGAAATATTCTGAGCTGTTGTCCAGGGAAGCAGTGCGGCAACTTGGCATCCCTCAAGCCTACAGCTGCGCCACCAGGAACCTTTAACCAACGGGCTATTGCTTGTGGTGACTGTGGTGAATGAGGGGCTACTACCGTCAAAAAAGGGCAACCAATCTGCTTCTGGGGGGTTACCCACCATCGCCATGATACATGTGCGGATGAATCAACGAGAACCCAAGTCATCACCAAACAGATGGAGATCCCTCGAGTGTTCTGGACTCAAAGCGGAGTGTTCTTCAAGACAGCTCTCGTGTGCAAGGCCATTCAATCACTTTATCCCTGCCCTGCTTTTCCTCATCGTCACCATCATCATATTGCGACTGATATTTTGCATCACCATTTTGAGTTGCTTGACCCAATTTTGTTTGGCTTGCCATTACTCTCGCCATTGCTGTGACATATCATGGCCATCTTTCCCCGCTACATTGATCCTGTAGAAACCCTGGTTTGGTGGAGAAAATGCACACGTCTTAGCAGGGTGCCGGATTGGTTGACATGAACCACCATCATTGACCACGAATTATCAACCAGCAAGCAGCCACTGTCAACAACCATTCATTGACCACATTCACCGTTGCCAAGAACTATTAACTATCAACTATCAAACAGTACTATCCTGCAAAAAAATATATAATCGGCCATTGTTTAGCATAAAGCAAACATCAACTATCAACCCTTCACTAGCAACTCTTAACCAGCTCCAGGGCAAAGGAATCCCTTCACTGTTCTTGTGGCCTTCGGGTCATCCCGGAGCCAACGGTGCCGCCGCAGATACTCCCCTCTTTGCGCGTGTCGTAGTGCAGCGCTGGTCGAATTAGTGGCGAGGGAGCCTTGATGCAACTTGATGCATTCAAATAATCGTTACCTTGTGGTAAACTAACATGGCAATGGAAACTTCACAAAATCCACCATTTTGTTCCGAAAAACCTGAAAAATCATCCATGATGGTGGATTTTCCAGCCAGCTATGTTCGCTCACCAGAAGGTACTGGTTGGTGGTTTCAACATGTTTCCAGCTGCCTAGTGATCCCAGGAAAGATGAGCGGCCCAGAGTTTTGAGCCGGTCGAGAAAAACACATGTTGGAACCACCAGCAAGGTAAGGATGGCAAACGGCCAAATGGACATGGGACTTGGCACAGAAACTGCTTGATGTTACCTCTGAAGATGGGGGAGCCGTCTCATGTCCCTATCATGTGACCAAAGTGTTTCGCATATTGCAAACTGTACAAGCAAAAAAAAGGCGGCACTCATGGCCACACAATTGCTTCGCAAGTGCTTCTTTCTCGTCCCCCACGTGGAAACCCGGCCAGGCCAAACGGAATCCCCATTGTGATGGTTGCTTGGTTGGCTCATGGTGGGTTCCCAATCGGAACCAAAGGCTGGGTGTTCAGCTCACCTGCAGAAACAGCTGTCGGCTCGCTCGTGTGAGCGGAGCCCCGTCTTCTTTACACTGGGAGCGAGGGATCAAAAGCTGATCCTTGGAGGATGGTTTCAAAACAGACTCCCACCTCCAAGACAATCCCCATCATGGTTGTCACAATGATTGGATTCTCAAAACTCTACTGGTGCCGATTGACGTCGGCACTGATGGGTCATGCGGCACCCCACAACCATCGTCACCTTTAAAGGCTGTCAAATTCCAGAGTTTCCCCCCACGACCGGGGCCCGAATCGGCATACTCCGAGCAAAAGAATCAAATTCCACAGATTCGAATTCCGTTTTCGATTCCACGGGAACCGATCCTTTTGTGATTCGAACTCCGCAGGGGGAGAAGTAGGGTTCGGGCCTCGGTGGCATTGTTGCCACGACAAATGCTTGTGAATCAGGATTGAAGTTGTCCATAAGCCAGGGGTTCTACTTGGCCAAGCACCATCTCAAAAATAATCTGTGTCAATTGGTAGATCAACCATCAGCACCATTTGCAAACGATAGCTAATCATAGTTGACCATAGTTAATCAAAGTTAATCATTGTTACATGGCTTCTAAAATTATAACCCAGCAAATCTACCATTCAAACCTGTCAGTAGTCAGTCACTAGTGAGCCAGGCAGCCTGATGTGCGCCAGCTGTATCTTCCCCCTCCTGATGAGCGAATATGAGGCTGGTATTCTCGGCACATGGGTTCCAGCAAACCCAGAGGTACACGACCTCTATGATCGTTTCCCCAGTACCAAACTATTGGTTGACCTGAAGACTGTGCAATCAACGAGTCTCCAAACATTTGGAGATGCCCTTGGTGCATCCCTTTCAACTCTGCTACATTTCAACTTGGCAGATCCTTGTGCTTTCCATTCGCTCCTCAATCTTCTTACCTGCAGCTCCTTCGGTGTCCATGGCTACCTCCAATCCCAAACATTGCCAACCCAACATCCTGCATGTACCTCTCACATCTTCCCGCATCTTCTCACCCACCACTGTGCCCTTTGGTTCCCAATCTCTTCCCAAGCTCCCAAGGACACTCCTCTGCAGGCACAAGCTCACTACCACGGTCATGGTTGTGATCAAACCCGCCAGGGACAGCAGCCAGCCAGGTGCCCACTCGTAGCTATGGTAGGCGGCCTCACAGCAGCACCGGACTCAGGCCTTGTCCAGAACCAGTACTATGGACCCCCAGAAACTATGGACATCAATGATGTAATCAATGATGTAATCAATGTAATCAATGATGTAATCAATGTAATCCTCTTCCACTATAGAAAGCAACGGAAATCAGAAACTTGAACGGTTCCGTCACAGGTCCAAATATTGCTGACATCTCCTCAATCATCTCAGTTCAACAAGAGGTTGGTTGATTGATACTCTGCCCATCTGAAAAGAGGATTCAAAGGACCCCGTGTTCCGATGAATCTCTAATCCACCACCAGGTGCGCCCAGGTATAAGAAGCTTGCAATTCAACTGGCACCATAGAACTGGCAAGCCCTATACGGATGATTAGTTCTGGCATCCGAAAGTTCACAGCTGATCACGACGTCTTGCCTCGAAAATCATGGGTGCAAAGCCTCCGAAGCAGCAGAAGCCGATATTATAGCCTCGGTCTTGTCCAATTTGTTGTTTAGATTATTGCGGTTTTGAAAGGCAACATGCTGTGGACAGCCCACATGTGATGATTTTCGATCCGACCGATCTGAGAAATAATATGCAGCGCCGTCCCAGTACCTGCAAAAGAACGGTTGGCCAAAATTGACATGGATTGATGTGTTCCCAAGCAAAAAGGAAAATTGTTGCATGCTGGTGCTTAGACCTTACAGAGAATCACATATTTGACACCGGTCCATTTTGCTTCGGCCAGATATGTTCCATGGCTAGAGCGAACATGTTTGGTAGCTGATCTTCAGCCACCAAATCTTGCCGAGTGGAGGCATGTAAAGGCTTTACAGAATCCAATCCACAAAAAGGGATGGGAAACAAAAAGATGGGGGGGAAAGACTAGAGCAGTAGGACGTTCGGCCACTGCACCACTCTCCTATGTCAAACCTGTTCGAGAACTATTATGACACCGGTCCATTTTGCTTCGGCCAGATATGTTCCATGGCTAGAGCGAACATGTTTGGTAACTGATCTTCAGCCACCAAATCTTGCCGAGTGGAGGCATGTAAAGGCTTTACAGAATCCATTACAGATGCTATGAAAACCTAAAAGTCCCCCCATCATAGCACGCTATCTGGCCACAGCCGCATGAAATTGTTCAGCTCTTTGTTGAGCCCAAAAATTGGAAAAACACTGTGCAAGTCTTCGGCAGAGTGGATAGGGATATGGCTCAGCAACTTTGGTCATCCATTGTCCTTTCGAGTTTTGCCCGGCCAGCATGGTATGCTTGCAACCACTGCGACGACAAAGACCACGCTTAGCACCCAAACAACGATAGCCATCCAGAACATCAAGGCAGATATGAACTCCCAGAAAAGAGGTAGACTTTCGCCATGGGGTACCAAACATGCAAAATTCACAGGTCCAGCGATGAACATGTTTTCGTCGAAGCAGCTGCATAACTTGGGGGCACAACCACAACCGGCTAGTAGCAGGGTTTTCCAAAGTACAAGGAATGAAGAGGGCTAAGGCTATAGTCATGAAACGTATTGAAAACTTCATGAACAGGTTTCCTTCAGTAACTTTCACTTGGTCGGCAGGTCGAAGTCCAGGCAGTCCCAACACATGCTCGTTGCTACGAAGAGGAGGGGGACCAGGTGGATGGTCCCTTGCACGGCTAAAACTGTTGCATGGTGTTCCCAAGTGTCCTCCAACTATTCGACCACAACGAAGCCAGCCTAACAGCTTGTTCCGGTTTGCCGGACTGCGGATATCATAATCAGCACCCAGAGTTATATCCCAAAGCATGGTAGGCAAGTTGTTGTAAGTTGAGACAGCTTTTCCCAACCGACCAGACCCAGAGAAAATTTCGATGAAAACCCGTTCAGGTAAGCTTCTGCTCAATGCTGGGAAGCAAGCAACCGGCTTAGACCGGCGGCTGCCTCGATGCACCTGCTTTGAACGTCTTCGTGAAGACCTCCGAAGATCTGTGTAAGCCTGCCCCCCTTTTGGTATCGCCTCACACTGGCTGCTGCCAGCCATCTCCCCCTCTGCTGGATGTTTGCTAAGTCTCTTCTCTTCGTTGCAAAGTCGTACGACGCTCCCCCATGACGAAACCTGTATGGATGAAGGAATCCTAACGGCCCCAAGTTCAAACGATTCTGTGCTTCGGTGAGGTAGTCCTGCAAGCTCTGATTGCTGTGACTCAGCATTACTTGATTCGCAGTCATGAACTTGCTGAACTTCTGTATGTACGGGCCTATCCCCTCGTGGTAGTCCAGATCTAGCATTAAGGTCTCGTCGTACTCCTTTGTCTTCGATGCTTGGCCTAATTCCATGGGATGAAGAACCACACTCCACATGCGATATCCCACTGGCCCTCGTCTGACTGGAGGGATCACATCCTTTTTCCGCAGCCTCAGTGCCTCCGAAGGTCGGAGGTAGCAAGAGAACATCAGTAGCATGTGAACCGCCAGATGATGAAGTCCTTGCAGGATGCAGTCCTGAACCAACAATGCACTTGCTTCCCACGGGATGGGAAGCCGGCTTCGTGTAGGACAAAGGTTCCGCCACCCCTTCATTGATTGCTTGCACAAAGGAAGCTTGGCCATAGCTGGAGAACGAAGACTGGGCTGGAAGTGGAGCACTGCTGCTACCATGTAATTCGCAGTGCTGATGTCTTCTCCGTCCAAGTACATCTCCTCCAGGATCTGTGACAGGTTTCGGTCTATCACATTCAATTGTCTCAGCTTCCCCTTCTGGTTTACCACCTGCAATTGCACTCGATCCCAATGATGCTGATATCGTGTCAGACTTTGCTTTGAAACTGAGGCCTCTTGCAGTATGGATCTCTTTGCATTCACCTTCTTCTTGGCTTGGCGCACTCGTTGACGTGCACCCTTTCGGCTCTTTCGGTCTGTCTGCAACAGCTCCACCTCCAGCTCCTTCCGTGCCGGGTCTTCCACCGGCTGAACAACGGTCTTTCGAGGTGGAGCCTTGCTTTTCTTCTGCGTGTTTGGCTGCTTCACGCCCCTGGGATGACACCAAAGGAGAGGCTGTGCTAACGAAATCCCCCGGTGCAGAACCATGCGTCAAGCTTTCACTTGGCTGACTCGGAACCCAAGCTCCACGAGAGGGCCCGTCACTGGGATTCCACTCAGATGGAATCCATCTCACGCAGACTTGGGCCCCAGAGGCCAAACACAAGGCAGCAAATTGTTGGCAGACCCGTCGGAGTTCAAAGGTGTGTGCACGTCCCCGAGAAAAGGCACATGTTGAAGTCATACTATCTGAAAGAATAACATGCCGTTTACAGAATCCATCCTTGCTTCTCAAAATGTGTTTTACAGCATAAAGAGTAGCACGGGCTTCGTTGACAGGCATTGATGAAACCTTCTTCCACTTATGTCTCCCCCCAACTCGCCAAGGCCTATTCACAATGTTGAACGGAACTCCCTCAAAGCCACCAGGATTATCATCACCATGCTTTGCACCATCATCAAAAACATCTTCCAAAACAGAACAACCTTCATCACCTTGAAGAACGCGTTGTCGAGCTTTAGAGTGAAGGGGATCCCTGAATCGCCATCGTTCACAGTAACCACCAAGATGCTTTACATCACCAGCGTCACATTCACCAATGGTACAACCAAGGCCCCACTCCGATGCATCCACAGCATATATAGTATCACTCCATGTAGCACTAAGGTCCTTCTGTATGAGAGGGAGAAGCCCATCAAAGACTTCCAACTCCCGCCGCACTGAAGGCCAGATCCCCACCTCATCCGAGAGCTTTGAATATCGCTGCACAAAGCTATAGGCCTGGCCAAAAACGGACAGGCTCTCTCTTCGTGCCAAAGCCAAAAAGCAACAATGCCCCAGTAGACGCTCCAATTGCTTCGATGATGCACGCCCCCGGGATAGTAGTTCTCTTATAGCAAAGCGTATCTTCCAAAACCTCTTCCTAGTAGGAGACATATACCCATCAGCGCTAATGTGCCAACCCAAAATCTGAGAGCCCTCATCTCCAAGCTCCACCTCGTGTACTTGAAGTCCAACAGACTTGAGCTCGGAGACAGCCCCTTTGAAGGATCGTTCAACTTGTTCATGATTGGTACCTATCACCACCAGATTGTCAACATACTGCAAATGCAAACATTCAGCTCCTCCTACAACCTTCCTGTCCTGCAGCCGATTCTCCCCCGGTAGCCCAGATCGAAGCACAATACGCTCATGTATACGTTGACACCACCAAAGTGCCCAACTCCACCCCATGGGTACAACCGCCAGTCTTGGAACCAGCAGGGCACTTCGAGGAACTGGCACTCCTCGAACGGAATCCACACCAATTCTCCACGCCTCAATCGGTCGGAGACAGAATAGACTACGAAGTTCGTGGGGTAGTTCCAAATGATAGAATGCATCTTTCAAATCTGCCATGCCTATTGTAAGAACTTCTCCATGGGGTACTTCAATACGGGAAAGGGTATCACCAGCGCAGAGGCTTACGTAGGAGGGGTCCTTGAAGTGGCAATTTGCTCTACGACAGTCCAGTATCATGCGCTGTTTGTCCTGCTTTTTGCTCACTGTGAAAACGGCAACTTCCTCTCGAGCAGGACCGTCATCAAAGTCGATCAGCCCTGAGATGTGCAACCGCTTCAGGAACTCACTGTAGACCCGTTTGTCATTAAGAGCTGGATCACTGTACGGCTTGACGACCCCTGAAGCCTTCAACCTACCGCCCACCTCTGTCGGAGGCAATAGCTGGTTGCTGACAAAGTCGTCCACGAAACTCCGCCCGTTCGGACCCCAAAGCTGCTCCAAAGGAATGGGAGACCATCCAGGATCAGGAATCGAGATCTTTCCGAGGTTGAACGAGCAAAGGGCACCCACTGCTGGCTCATCAGTGTAGCCCTCCGCAGCCCGGAGCATTGTTAAAGCCCCCGAGCGGGTCAAGTCAGCTGGCGGTTTCCCAACCTTCTCAACACATGCGATGATATGATCCATAGCGCGAAGTTGTGCAGCGCCATGACCAAAAAGTTCCTCATCAAGAGATACATAGGTGGCACCACCTTCGGCAACACCATACATTGAATTCAAGGCCCTTATGGTTCGGTTTGCCTCGCTCCTCACATGCCCCTCAACTTGAAGCTTCCTGACAACTTTGCGACTAAGATGGGGACGGGGTCGGAGATCATCATCAAGGAGTGGCAAAGGGAAGATGTCTCGGGTCTTCCTAGCCCGGCATGCAGCGGGGATTTGGTCTGGCTCACAGGCAGCAGGCTCCCCAGACCTGCCATCTGCGCCCCTTTCAGGGGGCGTCCTTTTCGGTGGACTTCTTTCCTTTTCTCGCAAGCTCACGTTCCTCGCGAGCTTTGCGAAGATTCTTCGCGAGCTGAGCGTCTCTTTCGACTTCGCTCTTGACATGGTCAAGCAGCTCAGGGCATACCATGAGAGTTGCAGCCGCCCTGGTAATTCCTCCGAATGTGCTTTGTTCTTCCAGAGAAAGTTTTCCTCCTACAGCTTTTGCTTCTTGTTCTCTCGCTCGTTCCATGTAGGCATACTCAATGGTTTGCAATCGGCGGAAGATCACTTCACAGAACAAGTTGTTGTAGGGGTTCAACTGGTCACTCTGCAACGCATACTTCAAGGTCATCGACAATTGGTAGTGCTCTTGAATGCCCCATGAACCAGAATCCAACTTGCACAAGGTTCGAAATCTTTCATGGTGTCCCTCCATCCCCAGATTCTCAATCAGCAAATAGGATATACACCAGCGAGCCGTGCGGGGCCCCGTTAAGCTCCAATCCAACTTGACCCAGATTGTTCTCAGCTTTCCCCAGGGCATCAAACTCAACACTGGTTGTACGATAATCCCATCCACCAGGCTTGTACTTGAACGTAGAAACATCGGATCCCTTCATACATTGCGCAAAGATGGACTTCCCAGTTGGTAAAGCATGGACGCACTTGTCACCCTCAACCAAAGGATTACCAACACCAACCAATTGGTCACCGTACTTCACATCATCCAAAGCTTCACCAGCAATCCAGTAAAGTTGATCTGGAACCAACGACCCATCACCCCCTGCAGCCACGGAAGCACCAGCTGCGACAGCAGCCACAGCGGGTGCGGCAACACCTCTTCCGGCTCGTTCCATCTGCAAAGCCTGCATCCCCTCTCCACGGAGGTTGGCAAGCTCAGCGGCCGTGAAGGCCGGCAAGGCGTAGACCTGTGCGGCAGGGATGTCGGCAGGGTAACCACCAGCAGCCGGCAAGGCCCGGATCGCTCTCATGTCGCTATTGACCAATGATAAATCTTCGCAATACACATCGGAATCTGGAGTAGCTATAATATACTCATCTCCACTCACATGGAAAAGCACCAGCCGCTCGTGCCATAAAGGAGGTCCAGGAACATCATACTGAACCAGCATGTGACGACCGACCAGCGACATGACGACGAACTCGGAGCTCAGCTAGTTGTTGTTGTGCCAAGGCCCTTTTCCCCGAATCACTGACAGGTGAAGATGGATCAACCGGATACCCACCAGTTCGAAACCGAAGAACCACGAAGATCACCACCAAGATGATGAGAAGCAGCCACCCCAAAATCGCAGTAACCAAAATACGATGAGTATAGCTATCCCAATACAGCAGTGGTTTTCCAGCGGGGTTCACCTCTATGGTTTTTCCAGATGCCGGATCTTCCGGCAAGTCACCACCTCCACCAAGTTTCCGAAGGATCAATTCCTGGCACCTGTCAGCTGCCACACTCGCAGCTGATTCGGTCAGGCGGTCCCAGTGCGATTCCAAGCCCCCAATGCCACTCGTCTGGTTGCCCACCAGGAAACCAAGCAGCCCAGTGAAGATATGGCCAAACAGCACAGCTAGGAACGAACTGGGTCCCCCCGTGACTCCCATGTCTCGGGCCTAAAGACTTGAGCAGTAGGACGTTCGGCCACTGCACCACTCTCCTATGTCAAACCTGTTCGAGAACTATTATACTGATGATTCAATGGTGACTTTGAAGGGTATGCTGCATGGGATCAGACCCCTATGATGTCCACTTGGGCCACCTACTTCCAGCAAGTCTCTGTTGGTTCTTCCATTCCAACTCAACATATCATCCCGATAGATGATGGTGCCCCCAAATTGATAGTTTCCTTGCAGTAATGAAAAATGAACACATGACTTGGGACGGTTCGGGTTACCATCATCAGATATACACAAACACGCCGCCAGCCAACTTTACCATGGGCACCCGCTCTCCCTGCTGAAAGCAGATCTCCAAGTGGCTCAGCCCAACTCCAGCATTGCGAACTTCCACGGGACGTAGACGAAGAATATCATCCCAACGAAAGTGAAAATGAATCCGTAGCCTGAAACTTAGCTGCTTCATGCTGTTTCCACAGGTCCATTTCCAAGGTGAAAATGAATCCGTAGCCTCGTCATGAATAGGCTACCCTCCCACCGGTATCAGAACTTGTGATGCGCCGGGGGGTCCATGGTGTTTGGATATGAGCATGATACAAGGTGGACCCCTGGTTGTACCAGGTCCAAGTGCAGGATCGT
>VSDK01005084.1:160529-173461 GCA_009767595.1 Symbiodinium kawagutii | reverse complement strand
TGACATTGAGATCGAACCAGCCAGACTCCGTCAACAGAAAGCCATCCTCACCACGGGTGAGATTGCAGCATGCCGTGCCACTTTGGGACACCTTCAGTGGCTAGCCATTCAGACTCAGCCTCAACTTGCTGCCCGGTGTAATCTGTTGACTTCGGAGCTTGCTAGCAGCCGTTCTATGTCAGTTGCCTTTGAACTTCAGCAGATGGTAGGTGAGATTCGCCGTGAGTCCTACAAGCTTCACTTCAAGAAGCCTGATGAGGTGAAGGATTGGCGAGATGTGGTCTTTGTCACATTCTGTGATCAAGCACACACCAACCGACCAAACCTCAACTCCACTGGTGGCATCATCACATTGGCAACTGGACCCGCTGCAGCTGCTGGTCATGTCACTTACATGGCACCGTTGACATGGCGATCCTGGAAACTTCGCAGGAAAGCTATCTCATCAAACGATGCTGAAGTCCAAGCTGTGCTTGAAGGCGAAGATCAAAATTTTCGCATCAGAGCTCTATGGTGCGAATTGAATGGCCTCTCTGTGGACGAGCAAACTCACTTTGGTCGTGAATGGACCGCTCAGAGTGAAGACATGGTGCAACTGATCAAGGGCATCATCGCCACGGATTCGAAAGGTGGCTATGACGCTGTGCTCTTGAACGAGTCACCGATGCTTGGTCTCAGCAACACACGTGCTGCCCTACAAGCACTTCAGGTGCGTGAGTCTCTTCGCCGAGCTGCTTCTGAATTGAGATGGGTAGCTAGTGATTATGATCTAGGCGATGCTCTCACCAAGAAGAAGGGTGAAAGCAGAATTGGCCTGATCAAGCTTTTGAAATCAGGTCTCTGGAGCGTCGCATATGACCCGACCTTCACTTCAGCTAGGAAGAGTCACGGTCAAGGCCAGTCAGCAGTCAAGACAGTGGATCAACAATTGAAGAAGGATCTTTTATCCATGCGATTCTGTGATCATGACACTGCTGTTGACATGTTGCTATCAATGGTTGATCCTCTGTTCTCGGCTCCAGGGGCCCCTTGATTTAGCCAAACCGGCACATGGACCTTTGCTGCGCATAGAGCGCTTTTGGCATCCCGGACAAAGGTGTCCGTTTCTGTGCTGTGAGGCGTGTGAGTGTGTGATCCCCAAAGATACCATTAGTGGCATCTACTTTCTTGGAACCATCACTACATCCTGGTTGAGCCCAATTACCTCTTCGAAGTTGCTCCGCTGCAGAATGCTCATAGTCGTTTGACCCCGGTCCCCAAAAACGTAGAGCTTGGGTGTTCAATGACACGGCTCAAGTGCAAGTAGGAATTATATATATATATGCCGGGTTCTGCACGTTCTGAACTCACATTTAAAAAAACACATAAAAATGTTCTCCTTCACAAAAAAGAGAAACTTTCACCTGCGACTGAAAATATCTGATGGAATCATCCTTTGCCATGGAGATCATGATGTCAATCGACTATGGAATCATCTTTGGTGAACTCCTAGACGACATCAGCTCTGCCTGGCCCAGTTCATGACAACTCTTTCAAGCAGCAGGGCCCGAGATGATGCAACAAACAAAAATGATTCAACACATCTTCATCGTGGAGGATGTGTCGTGAATTCAAGGCCGGTGAAATGGTCGCTTCATGATTGTAATGATTACATGGTTGGATAGTTCATTAATGGTCATCAAGTACGTAGTAGTTGTTGTTCCATATTTGGGACATAAAACAATTCAATAAACCTTGTTGACATTGATTCACTGGATTCAAGCTGAAGCTTGTAGCCATTAGAAGGAGGGCTGGCAAATATCCATGATTTACATGATTTTGCAACTATGCCCCAGATATAACAGGCTCACAATCTCGGATACAGTATTGTGACTAGCAAATCCTGGGAACCACCAAAAGAAAATGCAAAAGATTGGTGGCATACTTGCAAATTCACCACCCACCTACCTTTTCTGGTTGTGAGACCTCGCGTCATTCTCCAATTTGTTGTATCCTCCAACCTACCAGTACAACCAAAACACCCAAAAACCTTCATCAAGCTTCAGTGTTTACTCAGGGTGAATGATTGTTCATACAGGTCAAACATGTTTAATACTGGTGATAGACTTGGATACACTCGTCGCCATTATATAATGATTCTGCTGGCTTGGAATGGTCATCACCGCTCTCCCTCCTGCCTGGCTTGGCGACTGAGCCGTCCGGCACGGAGGAGGTTTGGGATTCGCTGGCAGCCTGACTCGGTCACAGCTGAAACTGCTCTTCAGCAAACCTTGTTGTTCCCAGTAACTGCGAATAATTGTATAGTGACTTTCAGCAACTATTAACTGGTAATCATTAGTAAGTGGCAGAGTCATGATAAAACTAGATGGTTATCTGTTCAGAACGCCGATGTCTGCAACGGGAAGACCGTAGAAGAGGAAGACCTTCAACTCTCGGTTCACAGGCCTCTGACTGCGATGCCACTTGTTCCCGCTCACGTCCCTGCACGTTTTGGAGCAAGCTGCAGTCCATAAGTTTATCACAAAAATTATCGAATGCAAAAATGATTAATCAATGAATTTATCAGAATGCCTGAAATCATTAACGAAATCATCAAATGCCAAAACTTGTCGGAAGCCCCAGAAGACAACCCAAGGCGCCAGAGGAATGAACGCCTGTTGCGGGAAACAGACCAACAATGACCAAATTGGATGAAACTTTGGGAATGCAAACACAAATGCAAGCACACGCACAGACAGACACACAGACACACAGACACACACTCGTATTGGCTGTAGAAGCTTTGTTCTCTAGATCATTTAGAGCACCCAACAAGTTCACGGCACGCAGAGCATGGAAAGAAAAGGGACAAGACTTTCATGTTTGGACCATTTTTTCCGTCGTTTAAGCTGTTTTGAAGATATTGTAAAATTTAGAAAAGCTCAAATCACTACTTCAAACTTGCCAACAGTTGCTGGTTACCTTACTGCTGGCCTCCAGGAACTCCTTGGATTCCGGCATGCAGCGGCGTCCCATCGTGGCCTGACAGGGAAGCTATGGTGACTCACCAGCGACGTGTGGTCCAAAGGTGAAGCCACAACTGATTTGAACATGTTTGAACCATGAAGTAATGATGGGTTGATGAAGTTCATGATGGTTCGTGATGGTCGATGATGGTCAATGATGGTTAACGATGGTCAATGATGATCAATCATGGTTCAAAACCAACTAATCAAAGATACAGGCACTTGGTTCATTGTACTTAGGTGCATCACATTACCAGTGACCCTCTGGCACTTTGACCAATGCAAAGTCCACCAGTAGATGACTTACCGCATGTTTGATAATCAATTTCATTACCACTCTAATCTACTTGTGAGAGGTCCACATCGGTAAACCCCATTTTTTTGGTAAATCACGAGCTCTTTAGCATTAAACTAATGGCGATTACTAGCGGATAAATTTGAAGGCTTCCCAACCACAACTCCCAGCTTTGCCAAGAATCAATGGTGCCAGGGATGATGGCCACCAGAAATGGAACGCGCCAGCCCCAATTCTGCATGCGCTCCTGCCCCAAGCACAAAGAACACCACCCGCTTTTGGTGGATAAATTCTTGAAAAAAACAATTGAACCAAAGAACTGATTCCAACACACCCGAACTTGAAGAGGAACAAGTAAATCAGGTTAGTCTAGAGGACCTATCATGTTTAGAGCTGTTCACTGCGAACACAATAAGCTAGGGGTGCATAGCCTTCTGTTTACATCCCCCACTTATTTTTGGCCACATCTCTGGCCCAAATGCAACATGCAGAAAAATCACAGCATGGCTAACCATCAGTGAAATAAACGTTGGTGATGCCTGGTCATGATTGACTGTGATATTGTGTCTTCATAAGAATATTCACGCAGCCCCCTTGACGATATTCCGGTTTGTCTGCTGTCACTAGAAGTGGTTGGTGACGGTTCCAAGCAGGCTGTCCATGCATGTGGGAGGTACACCCAGAATTGATGAAGTGCACAACTCACATCGGCTCAGTGAGAAAATCCACGGTACATATTGTAGACGCACTGTCTCCCAGATTCAAATCCTGATTTGATTCTTTTGAAATCCCGATCTCGCTCCTTTTCTAACATGAGTACTTGCCGCGAAGATCCAACGATGCTTTTTGTAACTCAAGCAATCACTAGGAAAAACACCCCTCTGCCACTCTGCAGCTCCTCGCCCAGCATTTCCATCCCGTAACTGGCACTTTGAGCGAGCAAGAAGCCAATGTTGCAAGTGATGCCGACCCTGAGCTGAAAGCTCAGGGCTGGTAGTTGGCTATCTGTTTTTTTGTTTGATCGATTTGTTCAAGATCAGCTGTTTGTGAATTATTTAGCTGGCCAGCTCTCTTAATACTACTTTGGTCGTGAAGCGACAGTTCGCGTTCCTAGTACCACCACCACGACTACTACTGCTGCTGCTACTACCACCAGCACCACCACTACCACCACCTTCCTCTTGCCGTACTTGGAACTGATGCTTTATATGTCTATAAGGTTGCTTGTTTAATCTCTGCATACGCCACAGGGGGAATTCCCAGTCGTTCTGACGCTTGAAGCCCATGTCAACTAGCTTGGGGGTGGCAACCTGAGCCATGGACGACACTTGTTCCACTGAGGTCGTCAATGTCCCCATGGAAGTCATCAATGCCCCTGGCTATTTGAATCCGCATGAACCAGTTGGACGACCATGCCCAATAGCTCATAGCAGTATTCCCAGCCAGCAGCCAAAACAGTGTAAGTTCGTACATGCCTGAATCATCTTGAGTTTCATGGGTACGGTCCAAACTTGGAAAACCGATTCTGCTGATGCTGACTGCTATCTGCTTACTCGGGAATCATATTACTTTATCGTAATCTAGTACTGCTTACTGATTTCCATCACACCAGGTAGTGCAGCCCATGAGTCAAGTTCCGAGGGGGACTTTTGACACTGCTCTTCCAACACAGCCACCCCCAATCGGAGGTAAACCTGGCGTAATAGCTCCAAACTGCTCACCCGTCCAAACCTTGCGTCTCTCTGGCTGCCGAGTAGCAACATCATCGACCTGCAAAGCGATTCTTTGTTTCCAACTTCGGTGATGTAGGTCGTCACAGAAGCGATCTCTCCGCCTCAAGCTTCCACTGAGGTCATGATACTTCAATGCTGGGGCGATGACGATTAGAGGTATATGCATGTAATGTGTATGTAATGTGAATGTGATGTGTGTACGTATCTGCTGGTGCATGTAAATACGGTGTGACTATGTGACATACATTGCCTTGCCTTTCCTTACATTACATTGCATTGCATTGCACTGAATTCCACTACATGGCTAGGGCTTCAAAAAACTGGTTCCGCAGTGATACCTAGGTATGGATCAGTCTGGATCACCTGCGTTTTGGTATCGATCAGGGGTGTGGATCGCCCGTGGGTTTCGGCTTTGATCCATGCCTCATTTTTTCAGCCGCAGCGAGATGAGATTACATTGCATAAACATTAACATTCACATGAACATTATATACAATACATTTGGATGTTACTGATATAGTCAACAATAATCGGTATAGAAACAACAAGCCTATGGCTATGATCAACAATGTGGGAGTATGGGCGCCAATAATGATTTGAATTCTGTGACAATACCAGAGATGCAACAAACCACCATTTTACACTGATTCCTTTATCATGTATCATGTCAAATGATGAACATAAAAGAAAATCAACCATGCATTCCGCTCGTAATACTTAACCTGTACCCCAACTGTTGGTTTGCTGTACCCCTGCACTGTCGTCACACCCCACCACTTGGTTGCTTAGATCTCTACTCTTGGCTGTTATCCCCGGTCACCAAGAAGTAGCAATCGCCATTAAGCAGCACCAACAATGACCAAACACTATCCAAGCATCACCAACCACTGGACCAACCACTAGATCAACCTTATCCAACCTTCACCACACACCATCTAACCATCACTTCACCATGGTTGCTTAACAATCCCACTGCGTGGTTCACCCATCGCCACCCACGCAGGCACTCCCAGCCTGTGCAAATGCCCTGCAGGAGCCGCAGGAAAATGAGAACTCCCAAACCTTGAGCTGACCCAAGGAGGCACTCGGAATGGTCCATGGCCATGGCTGAGAATCCTAACGGTGGATGACTAGCTAACAGTGATGGTTCATAGTAGCTGATGATCAATGGTTCATAACGAATGTTTTATAGTGGTTGGCACCGGGGGATCATTACTAACAATAACTGGAACAATGCTATATAATGCTTCAGAATAGCTAACAGCAATGGTTGATGGCTTACCATGCTTCATAATTGCAAACTGAAACGGAGGACTATGATCAATATCTATTCGCTCATACGTGTATATATATATATATCTATTTATGTGTCTGTTTATTTATATTTATATATACACATAGCTGTCTATATAACAAGTGTAAGCACAAATGCCCCCAACCATGATGGTCAAACGTATGGATCATGGGGCCCCAGCAACGAGCAAGTAGTAGGCAAGCGATTATTAAGGGTGGTTGATGATGCTTCACTACAGGGATTCATATGCAAATATGACAGAGGGGATATCACGAAAAAGATGAGAGGATAGTAATTAGTGACTGGTTCATGATGGTGGGATGGTTTCAGTGGCTAATTCTGGTTGGCTCCTCATTTGAGGTAATCATGATACTTATGCTACTTGTTTGCCAATGATCATGCTGGTTGCTTGATGATGGTAAACAGTAGCGACTAAACAATCATCAGGGGTAATAGCAACAATGGCTGGCAAGATATCAGGTGAGTTCACAACCCAGATTCCAGACTCATATCCGCATTAGTCATGGTTCCGATACCTTGTTGCCTTTCGGTTGCTTGTGACTTATGGCTCCTAAACATGGCTAGGATCTAGTGGTCAAACTGAAGCACGGTTCACTGAAATGAGATGATGGAACCTAGCCCCATGTCAGCAAGCACCAGGAATCTTGAATCAACTCTGCTGTTGCGATTCATCACTTCCCTCGTCTGACTTTTAGTGAGCTAATGCACACTTTTCCAATGTCTAGAGTAGTACCGGTAAGACCCGTCATCTGGATACGTGCGCGCTTCCGATCTACTGTTGCACATGTTCACTTCTGGGGCGCCATTTGTGTGCGTACCGCTTCTTTCAGAGACTGACATCAATCCCATAATCAACGGTCTATGCTGGTTGCCAATGGCTCAAAACATAGTTAACGAATGGTCAATAAGCAGTACACACATAACTTAGCCACCACCATCCAGTTTAGTTTATGAATTGATATTAAGGGATATCTATGAACATTAATGGTTATAAATGGATATCAATGGACATGAATGGATATTAATGGTTCATACTATACCACAAGTTTCATGGCACCTGTATGGTCAATGTATGCTTGCCCATTTGGCTGACACGCCAAGTCGCCGATGTTTCCAGCCAGCTCTCCATTTTTGTAGGTCGGCAATAGGCCTGGCAGTGGGTGATCGCTACCCAAGTTTTGGCCACAAGCCAACCCCACAACCTCAAAAATTGAAGGAAAATAAATTTCAGGAAAGACAGAAGATGCTTAGTACTAATAACTTAGAAGGATCTGTGCAATTAAATACATTGCTTCAAGCGCCAAGGCAACCATGAGTGGTCCTGTGGCCCCATCCCATGGCGCCATGGCGCGTTTCACGGCACCTTGGCCGACCGTGCCAACCATCATCCCGAAGATGGACAGGAAGGTGGACACCTGGAAAGCCAACGGGATGTAACCTGCCTTCGAGTTGAAACATGTGCAACCTATCATGATTATAATTGGGATCATGGATAAGAACGGTTAATCATGGTCAATAATAATGAGATCATGAAGATTAGCGGCCATTGGTAGTTGCTGATTATGGCGATAAGTAGTGAGAATCAAGAACGGTAAAAATGGTATAACAAGAATTGGTAGTTGCTGATTCTGGTGATAATTCATAATGGTTCATGGTCAGTGGTAAATCACAAAAGTGTTTGACAATGGCTGATAATAGCTAAATACAAAGGATGATTGCCAACGAGAACTGCATATAACGGGAATGGATCAACATCAGGCATACCAACCACTGGTTAGACAAATCAACAGACAGTACCTGTTCAACTGTTCTCTTCACTTTTGGGTGTCCAATACAAGGAATCTGACACAATGCATATGAGACAGCGTCAAAATTATTTGCTTGAGGTGCATTCACAGATTTTTTGGAACGTCCCCTATTGTTTTCCAAGTTTTGGAGTACTCCTTTGGGGTATCGTTTTTAGGCCGTACCCTATTGTTTTTCGAGTAAAGTCGAGAATACATGTCTCCATGTAACGCTGAAGCTAAACGCAATCGACTATAATTTTATCTCTGGCTCGTATGTACTTCCGTCAGAAGTTGGTATGAGCGCATGATTATCAAAAGTGTTCCCATGTCCAGTTTGGCTTCTGTTGTACCCACGAATTATGCGTCACGTTTAGCTTTCCTGAATTGGCTATCAGAAACCAGGATCTGCACCACATACCAGCCTCAGAGCATATTTGCAAACTCTCTGAAAAGCATTGTGTGAGTCATCCACAAGGAAGCATGGGTTGAGCAACCCGCATGAGTTCAAAACTAAACTGGGGCAACCAACTCAACCACAAAGCACTAGTGGCCACTCACTTCGCAAACCAAATGTATCCAAATGTCAAGGTTTCAAGATCCAGAAACCAACAGTAGCTCTGGTGGTTTACATCTCTGATCTCCAAAAAGAATAAAAACTCTCCATTGAGAAAATACCAAACCATCAACCATCCATCACCAGCCCCAACCAGCCACTCTCTCAGCTTGTTCCACCTCCCTCAGATCCATGCGGCGCCCACGACCCACAACGGACCTTGCGTCCGAAGATGTCCCCCACCACGCCCAGCACCAAACCACCGAAGGGTCGCGCCACGAAGGTCACCGCAAAGCCCAGCCACGTGGACACAGCAGAGCCATGGAAGAAATGGTCTGAGCGGAGCGATCCATGACATCCTTTCTACAAAATAAATGACTCTAAACATATCTAAACATATCTATATAAATATGTTGGATTTGGATTGAAGATATATATATATATATATGTACATATATAGATATATATATATATATTGTTCAATAATGTGAATAGATTGCAAACTGTCCTTCTGCTATGTTCACAGTGATTCTCAGCGTAAAAGTGTACACGCAACAAGCCTACAAAACATCTGTGTGTGTGTGTGTATGTGCTCGAGTTCATCCATAGGTAAAATGGTTGACACCAAGCTACACCTCAATGTTGTCAGCTCACAAAAATGTTGAAATGAAATCAATCCAGAGCCTGCTACGATCAACTTGTCACGTTCCCACTTGTAATCAGATCACCCATGACAGTCTTCAAACTTCAACCGCTGTTCCTCATATAGGTGGACTGTGGCACAACCGAACACGAACCATATTTTACGTTCATCATGCCATGTGTATCCATGTGTACCATTTCCGGCACATCTCAATCGAGTCTCACAGGCAGGTAGCATTTCAAGTTCCTGAACTACAAGAACCTTACCTTGGGATTGCCCTGGGGAAAAGGCAAGACCAACCACTCATGCGCCCGCAGTGCGAAAAACATTCATGTATCTGTAACTAGATGCGTTGCATGTATAGAAATGCAATCTACCAAATGCACTGGTAATCCGCCTTTCCTTCACATGGGTGTTTCTCAAAGTAGGGTACCCCCAAATCATCCCATATCAACCATTTATAGTGACAAACCATCCATGACTTTGGGGGTCCCCAAGTCCTGGCTAGGTCGAAACCACCACATGCCTGACACGTTGGTGCTGAGCTGCTCTGAAAGTAGGGCTCAAGGAAGCTGAAGACAGCATACTCGTACCTCGTGGCTCAAGTCATGACCGAGGGAGGCTCAGCAGCCACAGTCATCTCGTGGAAACTCATGGTTGAGGACTGGTTGATATAGATGTTGGTATAGATATTGATATGGATGCTGATGTAGATAATGTTAGCGGTTGACAATGGTTGTGGTTGATTGAGGTTGAACAATGGAAAATGATGTTTTTCCGAACTGTTCCTGTACCAAACATCGTTTGGACGTTCAACGATTAGTGGACAGTCCCACGTTTGATTCAGGAGCCGGTCCATCAATGGGTGCGTTCTCCAAAGTAGTGGGTTTCCCATCCAAGTGGGATATACCGGGTATCCAACTTTATGCACAGCCTGAGCCCCAGAAAATGATACCCAAACAGCCTAAAACCTCGAAAAACAAGTGCAAAAAAACTCCGCTTGCAATCACTCTCCAGCGATCTAACATGGCAATAAAAAGCGACCCTGACCAAAAGGCAATTGATCAGCTCAAACAAATTTGGGTTGAGATGTCAATCATGACCACGTGACCATGCCATATCCCATCCCAGATCGAACACCACTCGCCCAAGGTGCCATTCCAAAACGTTCCCAAGCAGCAGAGCCCAGTAGATTCTGAACACGTCAAGCACCTGCCACCAAGGGTTTCCTCGGCCCAGCTGTGACGCTTTGCCATCGGCATTGAAGGTGCCAGTTCCCTGCTGCCACCAGATCAATCACATGAGCAAGAAGAGCTTGCAACAAACAGCTGGGTGAGGAATGCCAAGCAGCAGATCCTGTCCAAATCTTCCCCTCCAGCATTTCTTGTAACCCAAATGCACCAGGAACGAAGGGCACCTTCAGTTCGCTAACCCCAAGGATAATTTAGCTTCTTGGAAAACTAGGGTCGGGAGGGGACCAACTGTTCAATGCTGCATTGCCATTGATCATCACCAACTGTCTGGATGATTGACCGCGATTGATGGCCACCTCTACAACCAAATTTCCTCTGCGGCCAAGCTTCGAGCCGTCTTCATGGCCTCTTTTGTCATGGCTCAATGGATCAACAAGGCTAATGATTTATGACCTTGGTCAATGTTTCATTGTTTCTTGGGGGACATGCATTCGAGTACTTGGAGAAACACAAATGCAAGTCTTGATTCTGCTGTACGGTGATTTGTTGTCGCATAGATTGCCTGCACGGCAGCTGATGTCGGATTCTCGCTGAAGTCATGTTGGTTTAAGCTTGAGATAAAGCTGATGGCCGGTCACAGATCTTTCAGCGGGTCATTTCTCACCGGCCAGGCGATGGCAGCTGATGTCATGCGGTGACCATGAGCTGTGTGAACTCTGGCCACCACAACTTGGTTGCTGGTTAGCGCTACTTGGCTACCCATGATTTTCCCGTGCTCGCAGGCGCTTGACTGTGGTAGCTGATCAATCACGTGTAGTAAATGATCATCTGCCATCTGAGGGTTTCTCAAAATAAGGATACCCCCAGTTATCATCCTTGATTTAGCATTTATAGTAATAAATCAACCATAACTTGAGGGTTCCCTATTTTGAGAAACTCCCATATGTTAGAGCGCGGAACAGCTGGTAGTACCTTTTTTTCAGCTGGAGCCTCGGTCAATCCAATGGAGCCACAGGAAAGCCGGAGCCTCACAGGGGATGCCGCATGACCGGTCTACGAAGATGTCCCCATGGATCATGCCACAGGTCGTCTATGAAAGTGGCCTAACCACAGATCGAGAGGGAAACCACCAGTCACTGGTAGCACATCAAATTCATGGACAATTTCAAATTTATATGACATGAGATATGACTCGGAAGTTTCAGCCAACACAACTGTCAGCATTTTCATGATTACTGGGATGTTCACCATGGCTGTGATTGAGCAATTTGATTGCACTGGGCTGGTGAGATCGTGCATAGCTTCCCCATCACCGTCTGCTTTCGAAATAAATAGCACCACTATTTCAACCACCCAAATTGGAAGTCAGTCCAACAGTCTGCCATATGCGCGCAGGTGGCTACCTGCGATGCTACCTCCTGGTTGGGATTGTCTGGCTTTCATCATCCCTGTTACCATCACCATCCTCATCTTGTTATCAGCATCATCATCATCATCATCATCATCATCATCATCATCATCATCATCATCAAAATCATCATGGTCATCATAGTCATCATCCTCACTGTCAGCAGCTTTCTCATCATCATCAGGATATTTTGGAACCCAAACACAAATCAGTTCCTCCATATCATTGTTGTTCCTCATATCCGTTACCTTTTCAAAGCCACTTTAAGAAGTCTGGGAGTATCCTGTCCTGGACCATGATGGTCTTGTTCATCCCAAAACACTGGGGTGCCATGGCCGATTCCAAAAGCGGCAAAGCCTATCCAACAAAAAAAGGCATAGTTGATGTCCGCAAAGTCTTCGGAACCCCTTGTTCAGCTGTATGAACGTTTACACAGATGTAAATGTATATGCACATAGACATACACATATGCGCATATACGCATGGGGTACCACATATATATATATATATATATGTATATATACACATATATAAATACTCACACACACAACCATGTATTTGCAAATCTTGCTTCGCTGCTGGTCGGTCCCAACTCAGCAAGCTCCTGGCTGCACGGCATCCAACAGATTGGCTTCGAAAGCCACGAGACCTGGCGATGCTGCGATGGTTGATGCGTCGTGGTCAGTTGACATCCTGGGGATGGATACTGGCACGCGTGTAGGCATGGACAAACAAGTCCATGCATAAACACACAACTGCTGTGCACGTAAATCATCTATTCATATATCAAGTCTATTGAATAGAAATGATATACTTCAGAAGTCTATTCAATCATGTGTTTATTCATGTACTTATTTGCTCATTTTGGCTGGTAAGCCGGCTGTGCAAGCTGAGGCTTTTTTTGTGTGGCTGGGGTTGGGAAGCTTCGAGATTACAGGATTAACTGCTTGCGATCCCGTTATCCGCCGACCCCTGCCGTAGCCAAGGCAGGGGCGGCGCC
>VSDK01005084.1:89374-134121 GCA_009767595.1 Symbiodinium kawagutii | reverse complement strand
CGGCTCCTGGAGCCAGAGGAAGTCTGCCTTCTCATCTTCCTCCACCAACATTTGATTGGTCGCTTCAACCATCGACCAGGCTTCCGTGCCAGTTTGGCTCATCCCATCGGTGTCCGTCACATCGCCACCTTCACGAGGGAAAGGCACAGAAGAAGCGGCAGCAGAGTAGCTCGCCATGATACCGCAAGTGTGAGGTACAGGGGGTTGGTTTTTCAATACCAGTGGAACACTGTCTCACACAAGCGGGCTTGAGCCAAAATGTCCGGTGGACATTTTGGTTCAACATTCCAAACATATGACTTGCAACCGCAAGCTAAATGCAAGTATCAATTCTTTGAACCTATGCCACAAGCTGGATGACCAAACCCAAACTTGTGGTGAAACAGTGGATGAAGTCGTGTCAAAAATACTTCACGCCAAGCTCCCGGACTGTGGAGGCAAATGTGCCACTGGAACTCACATCGAAAACGGTCTTGCCACACTCCTTTTGGGCTTGCAACAACCGCGCTGCATACAAGCGACGCAGCTCGAAACTGCAACAATGGGTAGCCTGAGTCCAACTTAGTGACATGATTTTCCTCAATGACACATGCTCATTTTGGGTCGATTTGTAGATGTCCCAAGGTCAAGGCATGTTCCTTATTGTGGTCATGTGACCATTTGACTGCCCAATTTTCCACGCAAAAACTTCATGTCGGTGACTTCTTCCCCTTGAAAGCGCTGTTCATCTGGTGAACAGTATGCTGAACCACATGAGCTGCTACCAGTGCTACTCCTTTGATGATTACTGTGGTACTGAACGCTGGGTTTCCTTTGAGTAGCAACATGTGGAAACCAAGTACTCCAATGATCCCAGTTCTGCCAACAGCTGTAGGGTAAATGTGTCTATGGATATGCCCATCTGATCGTTGGATGATTGGAAGTCATTAACTCCTGTGGTGAAACGTTCTCAACCACCAGTGAACATTGAGAACCTCATTGGCTTTCAACCCGTACGGCACATCCTACTGAGCCATAAAAATGCCATAAGTGGCCACACTTAGCCATTCATGGGATCCACCACAACCCCTAGCAACCACAGGGGTAGCTCACCTGGACCCAGCCCCAACTGGGTCCATGAGGTGGTCGCTAATGTCTTCGGCTTCCGGCGAATCGCCAACGACCTGAGGGGTGACCCGGTCACAGGGGCGAACGAAGGTGGTGAGTAGTGGTTGGTTGATAATGGTTGGTTAATGGTTGGTTAATGGTTGGTTGATAGTTGATAGTGGTTGGCTAATAATGGTTGGTTAATAATGGTTTGGCTGTCAGAATCGCTCACCCCCCAGCCTGCGCAAAGGATGAGCACGCTTCGGATTGACTTGTGGTCGACTTGCAAATAATGGTTGATCATCAACATTAGTGGTTATTCTTTCTCTTTCTTTCTCTTTTTCTGTTTTTTTTCTCTCTCTCTCTCTCTCAGAGACTCTCTGTTGTTGATACCTAACCATCACAAACCACCACTAACAACCACTAACCATCACTAACATCATCATCAGCCAATCATCGAGCATATCCTGCGAACGTTGAGTTTCCACGCTGCCCAGACGCGCAGCCCAAGCAAACCGCGGAGGGAGAGCTGCAACCTGCAGCTCAAGGCTGTGACAAATCTGTTTATCTCACAAGCTATCTGTCCGTTCTGTCCATCGAAAACCCAATAGCTAAGCTTAGCTATTCTAAGCTATCTATTTATTTAACAAATAAGATCTAATAAGCTACTTATCTAACAAGAGGAAGTTGTTGGATTGTAAATCTATCTGTCCGTTCTATACATCCTATTGATTTGTCTATCTATCCGAAAACCGAGTTCTGGTTGTCTATGTCACCCCTGGCAGTGATGAGGACCAGCTGTTCAGAGATACATCAACCAGCTGGCTGCACTCGAAAGTATCGCTGGTGGCTTCAGAATAAGTACCGTACATTGCTGGGACGTTTATCCTGGTGAAGTTGCTGCCTTCTCTGGCACAAAACCCTGGCCGAAATGATACCTGTGGCCCCAGTCGCGGTTTTGTTGTGTCGGGGTGAAGCAAAATTGCAGTATCCACTATCAAATGCAATTAGGGTCCTATGCACCAAGATAGTGTATAAGCAAAGCCCACAACAACAATCGGCCACCAATGGCTTGGCCCAAAGCACAATTCATAGGCTATATTCATCCGTAGCAGCAGCTACCGTCACCCCGACAGCAGTTGACCAACTCCATGTGTGTAGAGAACATCTGTAGATATGTATATATGCGTGTACACACCATATTATATGCATATATTCTACCATGGGGTATTGAGTTCTAATGGCATGATCAGTATTGAACAGGCGATTCAACAGCGAACGTCATCAGTGATAACGAGTCCAGCCCCCAACCCTGGTGGCTCTGGTGCTCACATCGAAGTCGCTCGCCCTGCCTTCGCTCTGGCAGCTTCTTGGGCGCCGGTGCTGCTTTCTGCGTAGATTCTTCGGCGGCTGGGCTTTTCAGCGGTGCCCCCGGAGATTCCGTGGCATGTGCCTCACCGCCCGAAAGCGGCACATGAAATGAAGGCAGCGATGCAAAGCATTCGAGTTCTAGGAACAAAATGTCCGACAAATTTTAGGAACTCAGCAGGGATGGACTTTTTGGAGATTGGTGGTTCTAAATGGAGCGACGAATCCCAACTATGGCCATGTCCACGAATTTTTAGTTGCTCCGTTCAACTTGGCCAATATAAATTTCAGCCACAAATCGCATGTCTCTTCTGCCGGACAGATGGGACCGAAGATGAGCCGATATTGAGGTGAATGGCTCCGCTGTATCAGTAACAAGCTCCACGTCTATTTCCCGATTGATCCGTTCAATACTTCCATTTTCATATTGTTCAACCTATGTCCGTAACTTTTACCACGCTTTGTGTCCATATATCTGGTGTTACGTCACCATCATCCATTACTTTAGAAAATGGCCATATATGTTGCTCATGTCTCAACATGTTGAAATTGGCACCTTTGCGGTATCGGGAGTGACTGCTTCCGACTACTTTTCAGGGAAGCATGGTCCACAAACACCCCAGGTCACAGTGTCAACCTGAACCACCCCGGCACCATTGGCAGTTCCCACTCCTCTGCCCCTACAACTGGTGAATTGTCAATGGGCTATGCAAATTTGATCCGATACACATCAATGATTGCTTCCAGTTCTATCATCACAGCGCACCATCTCAATGATCTGAGTATATCTGACTTCACTTGATTCCGTTCAACATTCACATCCATCAATGACGCCCCACCGGTGAAACAACAAGGGGATCACATTCCCTTGGTCTAGCCACGTCTAGCCCTTGCTTCTGCAATCATGAGGGTCCCCTACAACCGATGCTCCCGTGGCCTCAGCTGCGAAGATCCGCGACATGAGGTCATCGCTTCCTGGTGCGAGGCTGTTCCAGGGCATCGATGTCACGAAATGGGAACAATCGTGAAATCCGTGACCGATTCTTTGTGTAAAACAGATAGTATTCAACATATGGCTAATATGATATATAATGATATATAATGATGTGTGTATTGTGAACACAAATATAGAGTTGTGGATTTTCCGACCGGGTGATATTTTTCATCATCATATGTATATCTATATGCATATATATAAAGTATATATAGTATGAAATATAGTATACCGGTTTACAACACTGCGCACTAGTATCATACTGCATACCGTGTATAGGTGCATACATTCAGACATACATGATTATGCACGTAGAAGACTCTTCAAGGGACGCCCTAGAAACTTCACATCTGGTCATCGTTCGATTGCGGTGGAACCAACCAACCAACCAACCAACCAACCAACCAACCAACCAACCAACCAACCAACCAATGGACGGACCGACCAACCAACCAACCAACCAACCAATCACTTATACCAGAAACAGATCCTGGGTATTGCTGGTTGATGTTCGTTTCTACCGAAATGTGGTATAACAAGAAGCAATATTGGTCTCGCTGGCAACCCAACAACCAGGTCAGCTGTCATTGAACACCAACAAACAGCTGGCAAACAACGACCAATCCTAGGCCAGTTTACAAACGGCAGTCTTTGTCAGCAAACATGGCCCAGCGATCATAATCTGTGCAATCATGCAGATATAAAACTCAATACAGTAATCGGCCGGTGAGACTTACAATGGCTATAAATAAATCGATCACATGGAACAACTGTGAAGAGAAGGTTGACTCTTACTTGGACGATATACTGATTGGATGGCTTCGAGATGAATTGCTTCCAGTAATTTCATGGTCCAAAGGCACGACTCAACCAAATCAAAATTGCCTTGTGCAGCAAAGGGGGTCTTCAATGGTTCACACGGCCTAGTGAGTGAGGAAAAACAACAAGATGAAGCCCACGAACCCGATTGCTTACACGTAAACTTGCGCAACAGAAAGTGTGGACAGCAAATTGTGAATCTTCAACAATTTTTTTCCGCGTGGTGAAGCGCGGCTCGTGCGGCTCGTTCATCTGCAGCCGCACAGCGCAGCTGGCTTGCAAGCACCGGAAGAAGCCCACGCCAGGCCGGCAGCGCCTGACAGCATTTTGAGACAAGCAATTGGGAAACAAAGAAAAATGTGGTGATGTTCACAACACACTCGCAAGAGTTACATATCGTCATCAACCAGCGTCCCAAGACTATTGCAGAACATACTTCAAATTCGGACAGCGCCTCTGCAGATTTTGGCAGAGCACCGCAGCGCAGCCAGCATCCGCCGCAAGCGTGGCAAGCCTGGCAGCATTTCCAAAAGTAACATTTCGTGACCCTGAGACACCTGAGACATCATGTAAATCATTTATCAGCGCAAGAAATGAAAGCATGTGGGTTCACTGTTCATTGCCCAGTAAGAGTCCATCCGCCACGGGGACACCGCCGCCAGTAGTAGGATTTGGCGCCGATCATCGGCAAGTTCCAATCATCCCATCTTCTTCTTCTGGGCTTTCTTGGTCACGGCATTGCGTTTCTGAACTTTTCTCGCAGTTTTGCGTACAAACAGTTCTACTTTCAAGCGCTCAAGTTCCGCTTTCAGGTCGAGTATCTGCATTTAATTTTTAAAGCTTGCATTTCAGCCCATGTTTTCCAGCTCCAGCGGTCCAAATAAGCAACATTATCCCACACAGCAATGGTGTCCCAGCTCGCCATTCATCAATGACACGTCATGACACAGGCTGAGATGCTACAAAGTGCCACGCCTGTCACGCAAAACCAGATTGCATGACACGCAAAACCACGCAAACTGACCACCTCCACACGCTTCCCCCAATGGTACGGGAACCGACCGCCGACCACACCAACCTGGCACACCAACACACCTGTGCAGAATCCATTGCACCTGCCACGCAAAATGGACTTGGGACACGTCATGGGATATGCGCAGATGCCACAAAGTGCCACGCCTGTCACGCAAAACCAGGTTGCAGGACACGCCTAACCACGCAAACTGACCACCTCCACACGCTTCCCCCAATGGTACGGGGACCGACCGCCCAACCCCACCAACACACCACACCAACACACCTGTGCAGAATCTATTGCACCTGCCACACAAAATGGACTTCGGACCCGTCATGACACAGGCTGAGATGCTACAAAGTGCCACGCCTGTCAAGCAAAACGAGCTTGCAGGACACACAAAACCACGCAAACTGACCACCTCCACACACTTCCCCCAATGGTACGGGCCTTACGGCCCTACCGCGGTCGGCGGCGGACGGTTGCGAACGGTTGCGAACACTTGCGAACGGTTGCGACCGTAAACGCAACGTCCAGCGAACACGTCTCCACCCCCAGACCCCCACTATGAAACGAGAACCCGTGCTACGCATTCGGGAATGAAATAGTCCCATGTTTTGACACTGCCCGAATTTGCTTCACAGAGCTTTGATAGTCTCAAGTGGAGTCGTTCAATTTTAATCTCAAGTAGTGCCGTGACGCACTGATTTGAACACGTTTGGCAGTGTACCTGAAACCATTTGTCGAATCGTCCCAAAATCAAGCACAACCAAAATGGATGGCTTCTTGAGCAAAGCTTCTTTTGGACACCCATGGATCGCTTTGACTCAGATGGTTCGGAAACAGAGCTCGTTCTAATAGGGAGAATGACTATTTCAAATCAATTGCTATTCAATCATGATGTACAATTGTAGAACCCGGCATCACACCTAATAAAAATAGCAACCTTATCAAAGAGGATTGTTCGACAGGGCACAAAAATAGCATCGTTGCATGATATGAATCTCGTGAATCAACTCATGAATCATGTTGTTCTGCCCGGCACCCAGCTGCCAAGGCACCTTCATCGTCCGCGGCCCCCACCTGCGCATGACAGGCGCTACGGTATCACCATCCCAAAACCATCATTTTTGATACCGATTTGGGGAGCCCATTAAGCCCATTAAGGAATCGCTCCTCTTAGGCTGAAAAGTGACCAGATTCGGCCGCTCAATGGCTTGTGGTTTAACATGTTCGCTGCAACCTCAACGTTTGACCACAATGCGTTGCGAAAATTCAATGGCAACATCATCCAGTCTCCCCATGGTTGACCCCGAAAAACAATTGCCGAGTTTGCGCGTTTGAAATTGAATCCATTGCTTCACCTTGGCATCCCAAGATCCAACGACTGATAGCCTGCCACTCCCACCGAACGACCTTGGGCAAAAACGCTGAGACCTCCTGGGGTGCTGCAGTGCTGGATCGGTCCAGCTTGGATACGCTCATCTGGTACTTGATGACTCTATGTATCGTCAGTCTGGTTTAACAAATCTTGAACATCAACCATGCTTAAGTGTGATCAACCATCAATCATCAAAGCACCATGCACCACTCCAATCAACTGTCATTGGTTCTTGTTGGATATCTGTTCGCCAGCCTATTTGACGCATCATTGAGCGCCATTCACCAGCTTGTCGACCAACTAATCGACTATGATGAACCGTCCCTATCAGCTTACCATTCATGAACACGTATAAACCCGCTTGTCAACCACAAGTTTCATCCATCGTCCCTGAATCGTCCCTCACCTTCACCTGACCATTTGACCATCCCTTTCTTTCCATCGGGGAACCTGTCCTCCTCATCTTCTCTCGCTGCCGGTTGAACTGGCGGAACCTTCGGGGCCTCTTTGGGCTCCGTGGGCCTCACGCCGTGCTGATGGTGGTGGATCAGTAGGCACTGTAACCAACAAAACCACCTGACCATGGTTCATAGGGATTCAATAATAAGGTTGCAGTAAGTGTAATGAATGATGGTAGTGATGGTTTATCATGATTGATAATGTTAGATATGTTTCAATAATGGGGCTTGACTATAGCGAATGATGCTTAGTGATGGTTTAAAGTGGCTAATGATGGCTTGATGATGCGGTTTGAGACGGGTCAATCATATCATGGTTGGTTAATCGCTCATCCTAGGTGGATATTTGTTGATGATGTTCGTTCGTTCGTGATGATTAATGGTTGGTCTTCGATGGGCCTTGATGGTCAATAATGGCTCGTGCTTTCTGATGGTGCGTTGGTGCCGTCGTGCACATGATGGTTGATGCTGGTCCATGCTGTCGTGGACAATGGCAACCGTGGTCACTACTAATCTACACCCGTGGTCACTACTAATCGTACACCTGCCAATGGACACGAATTCGCTGTTAAGATGTCCTGTGATTTCCTTCATGGCTTCGCAACAATCCACTGAGGTGAAAATCAATTTATAGTCGTAGCAGTCAGTTGCTCATCCGACCTCCATGTACAAATTTGGCTGCCACATCCATGGATTTGTCCTCACCTCATCTTTGTGAGGTTTTGCGTATCCCCACCGAATCCCAGCCCATCAAACACCAACCTGGATGTGGTGCCATTGGTGCCATTGGTGCCATTGTTGCCATTGGTGCCATTGGTGCCGTTGGCTGCTGCCTGACGGAGTCCAGAAACCATGCCATGAGCAGGACATTCTATTTTTGTTTACATCTTTCTTACATTTCTAAAAAAGCTCTAAAAAACATGTTTTAATCATGTTGCATCATTCAAAACATGGTAATCTCCAGAAAAAAGAAAAACAGGAAGATCATTCCCACGCCCGGCGTGTCCCCGCAGCACCCAGGCGGCACCTTGGGAGTAGCTCTGGGCGCAGGTGCAAAGCTCTTGGTGGCCTGGCCGTTACCCTTCGACTCGAGGACTACCGTCCTCCATCTATTTGGGTCTTTCCCAAGCCATAGGGGATCCCCAAATCACCATTCATATAGTTATATATAAATTCTATTTTAAGTACTGTATATAATACACCATCCATTTTTGGGGGTTCCCAATTTTGAGAAACACCTCTTTGGGTGTTTCTCAAGCCATATAGGACCCCCCAAATCACCCCCAGATTAAGCATTTTGAAACAATCAACCAACCATTGTTGGGTCCCATTTTTCAGAAGCCCCCATCCCTATCTTCTGCGTTGCGCCCTGGTTGTAGAGTGAAGAACAGCCCAAGAATCTCACGGGTCCCTTGGTGCTTTGCTATCGAAGATGGTAAACATGGCGTGGGATTCGAGGCACTGGGAGCACCTCTTTGCGTAGCCATCCGTGTGATTTCCCCGAGATCCACCAGGCTTGGGCACTCGGATGCCTCGCCTTGGGCACCGCGCTGCCGTTGGCAGCGGCCGCCTTGGATTTGGATCGCAAAGGAATCTCCTAGAGTGCGATGAAGTGACACTAAACATCCATGTAATGTAGGGTTTGTATAGTACAGTATGAAATATATGTGTATAAATATACATATATGTTTCTTCGGGATCATGTATGACTAAATATAATGTATGTATATTATATAAATGTAATGTGCGTTTGTCTGTACCGATAGGTAAGAACGTACGTCTGGATGCATCAGGATGTAGACATATGAAATGTATCACCCGTTGTGAGCAAGAGATCAAGTGTATCTCCATGACAAATCCCGAACAGAAATGGATGTCCATTCGCTGCACTGTAGATTTTTTTTACTTTGGCAGGTCTGAATTCGAATGACTGCTCAAATTTCAGGGAGGGTCAGCTTGGACACTTGATTTATCTGATTAAGCAATATGTGTACCATTCTGGTGATCTGACAGGGTACTAGTATTGATTTCCTGAGAGCGTCTACAAATGACGTATTCCGTATTCCTTTGCCAAGTTGAAATTCCACGCTAGAAACTCAGAATGACTCCTCCAAGGAGCAATGGACCCCCTATGATGGTTGAGACACCCACGCAGTAACTCGAACTTCAACAGTGCACCCGAGTGCTCCCACCACCGGCTTGGCATCAGTGGCAGAGACCTTGCACAGCGTTGAATCCAGAAATTCGTGCGGATGGATGGATGGATGGATGGATGGATGGATGGATGGATGGATGGAGAGAGATGGACAAATCTATAGATAGATAAATAGATAAATAGATAGAGAGATGGACAAATCTATAGATAGATAAATAGATAAATAGATAGTAGGAAAGGAAAGGAAAGAAAAGGAGAGGAGAGGAGAGGAGAGGGTAGGATCAGACTAGATTAAATGAGATCAGACTTGATTTAGACTAGCTTTAGATTAGGCTATATAATTAGAATGAATGGAATAGAATAGAGTAAATACATCAAATAGGTGCCTACATATCATGTGACTGAAAGATTTAATGTTATATACACACAATGTCACTTCCATTTACTGTTTCAAATTTCAGCTGACTGGTACCAATAATTCCAGTACTGTTTTTTCGTTTTTCACTGCAGTGGATGACCGTCCCTTGGCCGCCAGAATTGGTTGCCAACATCCAACAGGATACCCTCTGGTAAATTAACCTGGAAGTAGCTAAGAATCACTCTTTTTGATAGGTAAACCAGCGAAAAATGCTGGTTTTCCACTTGCAAGTCAGTTTACCACAGTGTAGTCTATCATGTTGACTGTAATGACAAAATAATTGGCGCATTCGCCAGGGTCATGACGCTGTCATGGAATTCCCCATGCAATTCACAACTTGTCAAATTCCCCAGCAGTCCGTGGCGGTTGGAAGACCATCTCGATGGGTTCACAAGTGTAGCTATGGGCTTTGCATCCTGAACAAGTCACCTGCTAACTCAGGAGGCCTAGACATCCACGGCGATCTTCATTATCATTGATGTTTCCTGTGCTAAACTGGTTTGAAGTCATCCACTGGATGTTGGATGGTTGGGAGATCTAGAAAGCTATCAACCATCCGACTATCCCCAAATTTACCACGTGTGTCTGTATGTGTATGCATATGTATGTATCTGTATAGTATATGTGTACATATATATACATATATATATATATATATATATGTGTATGTATATGTGTATATTAAATAAATAAATATATATATATACATATATATATATATATATATATATGTGTGTGATTGTTTAATATATTCTGTAAATAGCAGGTGTTCTTCAGTCAAATGTGGGTGGTTACAGTGGGGATCTACCATCGCATCCATCTAATGGACTGTTACTGCAATTTGGGCGACCCATGTCATCACCACGGTGAGACTCAGTGGCTCGTACTGTTCGAGACGACCAGCAGACACTGCAAGCGCTGCCGCTGGGCCTTCTCCAAGTTTTCAGACTTCAAAGCCATGGTCAAAGCTGATCCAGGTTTGTCCTCAGGCAACGTGCAATGCTCAGTTTGCTGAGTTGATCACGCGCAAGAGTCTATGAATTCATCCCATATAACAAACATCAACCAGGACAGTCTAGACTTCCCTTCAATTGTCAAACGGCTGCGACTCCAGAGAACAGTTGGAAGCATCTATTCAAATCTTAGATTAGAGTTATTCCAAAGCCTTGTTGACACAGGTCAAGAATGGAGCGTGCATGTGGCTTCCGACTGGATATGGGCTCTCAGTCTTGTGGTTATTTTTGTTCAGCAAGTAGGTATCCCAGTGGCACGCATTCTCGGCAAAAAGCCGGGAGTTCATGATCGGTTAGCCAGTTCTAAGTCAGTGATCCCAGGCTCCCTGACAGGAAGGAAGACCCTGTACCGTTCGTTCTCGCGAAGGAACTCATCCACAAAGCCGTATCGGCCTACGGTCGCTGGACTGTTGGGTGGTGTGGTCATCGAGTTTGCTCGCCAACACGAAGTGGGAAATTGCAGTAAGAGAACTGATCTGGGAAGGTGTTGGGGCACATGTAAGGACAGTTTCCTTCATGCAACCTGCACAAGTCATACCATTCCAGAACTTCAAGCCACCATCCAGGGAATTTGGTAAACCAGAGGCACATGAAAATACTTGCCAGGGAACATGTGCAAGGATTTCCGTAGCAGCGCTGAAAGCATATCCGCCGCCATGGTGGATACTCCACCAGGACCATTAGCACTAACTGCAGCATCTTCCGAGTTTTTGCCAAGTCCCGGAACAGTTTTGACATAAGAAAAATAAGGTGCTACTGGCTGAATCACAGAAATGGATCAAAATAGGCTGACTATCAATGACATCCCATGACTTCCCATGACTTTACATGTCCACTAGACTTCTAAAAGCAGTACAATCCTTGGCTCCCTTCTGTATCATCGAATGTACCATAGGCTGCCTTCACACAACAGTCAATCAACAGGGGACTTTCAACATTTTCACACTCCAATATTGCCAAAATTGTCAGGGACGGATGTAGCAGCTACCAGTATAGTTTCTATGCTTCCTCACCGAAGACTCCATTGTTGGTCGTTCTTACCATACTGTAGCAATAGTGACAAGAACAATGGACCCAACTAGGATTCAATCAAGCTCTAAAGAAAAATGTGTTGTCCTTCAAAATATGTAATGATTCACCAGGTTTTCCACATATCTAAACCTGAATGATTCAGCATTGAAAAAGGGTCACAACTTGTTGCAGCTTGGTGCCCAAAATCGCACGCTGAGCTGAAGGCCATTGAGCTCAGGCTTGGACTGGAGCCTGGTGGCGATGCATGCCCAACCAGCGGCCCATCAACCGGCGAAGCATGAATGAAGCCTGAAATGATTTGGTGCTTATAACCAAGTCAATAATAACCAGTTGAGGCTGGTTAATAACCAGTTGAAGCTGGTCAACCCAGGTTCTTCCGTCGTACCCCTGAAGAGCTGGTAACTAGCTAGCACCAAGCATCCCAAAGTCGGGGGCAGCAGCTCACATCGCAACAGTTGGACTAGTTTTGTCATATATGGGATGTGAACAGCAAGAGGTACCAGGTTTTGACTCACAACCAGTTGGTGTTACAGTACCTATCAACCATCCGTGTAAGTGGTTTCTCAAAGTAGAGGACCATCCAAATCATACAATATCAATCATTCATTTGTAGCAATAAATCGACCATTTTGGGGTACCCCCATTTTAAGAGACACCCAAATGATAATGCCATCAATGCTGCTGAATCGCAGGGTGAATCTTCTTTGTGGGATCAGCTATCCATCAAACATGGGATGATCCTGTGTCTGCCATGGTGGCAAACCAAGGTGTGTACCCACCCTTTACAGACATGGATAGACATGGTGAACGGGGCGCCATTTATAACCAAGAAGGAGACATGCTCTTGTAGGAATGGATAGAAGGGGATTGCTTCCTGAATTTAGGCTCTGTGAGGAAATTGGTTCGGGAAATCGGTCTGTGGTCTGGGCCTTTAGACTGCTTGGATGATCAGCAGGGATTTCCTGGTTCTTGGGGCTAGAAAGAATTAAGAAACTCGTAGCAAAACCCTGATCAATGAACAGAGGTTGATATTGGCTAATGACATGACTATTCAACATTGTCGTCAAGCTTGAGGAGCACACTTCACCTTCCCTGACTCCTTCTGGCGTGCACAAAAATTAGGCAGACACCGGCCGGATTGTGAGAAAATGCAGTTGGGAATACAGGTTTATCTCGATATTTTGCTGCCCAACAAACAGGTGAGAGTTGTGTTTAAAATTAGCCCAAGATTGTAACCCAAGAATAGACCCCCCGGCATATCTTCTTGAATCGTAGTCGCCGTAGTCTTAAACCGCACACATGCAAGAGGCATCTTCAATTCCAAAATCATCAAATGATCGCCAACAACGAGATTGAAGTTGCATCCATTCATTCCGTGCCAACACAACAAATTCAACAGCTTCAGTTCCTCCTCCCCCTTTCCTTGAGCCCCAGACCCATGCACTTGGACCAAAGATCCCCGAAGCTTGGGCTTCAAGATGCTGAAGTTCTGATCCCTGCAGCCAACAAAGATACCACCAGTCGCTGACCATGACATCGTGCTTGGCCTAGACTACCCGGCCAGATACGTAACCAACACAGTGACACCACAAAATCATGTAACAAGTATTTGAAAACAAAACTGCTTCTACATGCAACAATATGAATCTGAATGCATGTGTGTATGCGTACACTTGCAAACGTTGATGAGTACAGTGTTGCAACCGCAAATGGGACTGCGTGTCAGCTGCGCAACTATTGTCTTTCCGCGTACGTGACGTTACGACTCGCCAATTTACAGCCATCGGGCGATAGGGCGAGGAATGTTCAAATATCACCTGTGTACATGCGTCGGTATGTTTGCAAAAGACAGGCTATGCAATTTAGTCCCAAAATTTCACCCATCAGATCATTTATACCAAAGCAATGTGGCTTAGGAGGCAGTCAAGCAAGGACAAATCGTGAACTGATGTCTGACATCTTTGGGAGGTTCATGACTGTCCGGAAGTCAATATGACCACCCCACTTGGTTCCAACAAATGGTTTGTAAGAAAGTTCTTGAATCAAAACAACATCTACCTCAGACCACTGCGGTCAATCTGGACCAAGAAAATTGTCAATGATTTCTGTCCGTTTCCAATCAAGCTTGCCCAAAAACACTCTACAAATGTGTGGATTTGCAATGTGTGTTTATATTCATCTACATATTTACTAATCTGTCTATTTATTCATTTATTGATTTATCTATCTGTTTATTTTATTAATCATACATTTATCTATTCATTTATACTTATTTATCTATGTTGTTTTATTTTTTTTTACACGCAGATACTTCATCATACACGCATAGCATGCATGGGTATCTCCCTGAGTGTTGTGGTTTCCGCTGAAAAATGACCATGTAAAGGTGCTACCTGGAAATTCGTCCAGCCTCAGGGCGATGTCGCTCTCGACTCCGCCGGTGATCAAACGAACGATGTAGCGGTCTTGATCCTTCTCAAAACCAATGCATACACCGCACCTGCGCGACCAGCAACTCAGAATGTCAGAAACTCTCTGCTTGAGATGGAGAATCAATTCGAGAAGCCCAGAAGGGCCTGTGCGCTTCGTAGCCCTCGTCCAATCCGACATGGTGGCTCTGTCTCCCACAACCGCAGTCACCAAGAAATGGTGCACCAACCAGGTCGGGCCTGCCATTGAGCTCCGCCTTTTTCTCCAAGTTTTTGATGCGCACCGTCTGACCCAGCACTGCCTCACCTTGGCAAAACCGATCACCAGTCCAGGCCCCAAAAACAAAATGTTTGATGAAACATCCATCGAGATCTCCAAGCTCCAGACTGGTGTTCTTCACGCGGTCGGTGTTGGCACCTTTGCTCCGGTTCCAAGAGACCTGTCCACTTTCAGTGGTGAAAAATTGACAGTCAGCAATCCACACAAGGGCAGCTGTGCAGCGCAGATCGCTTGAAGGGAGACGGTCAAGCCTATCCCCCAAAATGACAGGTCTAGAGACGTACAAACATAAACATAGCCACAGCATTCCATAGCCATCTTCATCGCCCGCCACGGTGGAAACAACCCCGGAGCTCGGCACAGCCCTGCGCAGCTTGGCTCCTCCTTGAAGAAGTCGTTGATCAAGGGCTCCAGGGTCTCGTGTGGCTTGGCCGGATTGAACCTCGGTGTGGTTCTACAGCTTGGTCACCAATGGCTGAGAAGAGTGATGATTAGTCATGGCTTGTAATGGTTAATACGCGACTATTGATTGTACAGACATGTATAGACTATAGTCATTAACAATGGTTGGTGAAAGGCAGTCCTGGTTCTATTGGTTCAGAATCGTCAATGGTGTATAAAAATGGTTGATGATAGCTAGCAAGAGCTGGTTGACGATGATAGCTGATAATCAATAAACCTGGTTGATGATGGTGAAGGATCAATAATGGCTGACGATGCTTGAAAACAGTTCGTCAATGATAAACTATGATTGACAAAACAATTTCCGCCATGGGCTATAATAAACTCTCACATCTGAGGAAACCTTTCGCATCTTTCGACCATGGATGGTTTCCACTCCTCATATGGATGTACCCTTATTCAAACATACACAGATGTGGAGGACCACTGTTTTCTTGTAGGTTCGACCCGGGGCCACCCACCAAAAACAATCAACTATAGTGAGATATTAGCAACTATCAAACGGTACAAAGTTGGCCCCAGTCAGTTTATAAGTTACAGTGTAACCCCACGTCGCCAACAGGCCCGGATTGCATCGTCACGCCAGAAGATTCTGAGCTGAGAACTGTCAGGTCATCAAAAGAATCTATAGAATCTATTTTTAAAAAAAATAGAATCTGACAAAATCAAAATCCAGTTGTCAGGTCCTGGAAGTTTTCCTGGGTCCCAGACATCCGCACCTGCACCGATTGCGCCTGGAAGGAACTTTGCAGCCTCACGGGTCCACTGCTTTCACAAGGCATCATGGCCTGTTAGAACTGGAGCTACAAGGACTGGCTAATGCTGGTTATACTAGAGCTTAATTAATACTGGTTCAGTAGGGTTCAACTCATATGATACTGGAGGATATTACTGGTTAATAATATGATACTAGAGGTTCATACTGGTTAACAATTGGTTGACAATTGGTTAATAGGTGGTTAATAGTTGGTCAGTCCTGATTTTACCAAGAACTATAGGTGCAGTTCTGTTAGTTCAATGGTTGAATATAGCACATATTCTACATATCCTATTCGCATATCCTAGGATACCAATACTCAGTTATGGATATCATAGTACATTTGTACACTTACCCTACACTCGCGTTTGTTATACCAAGAGCTGGCTACACGGTGAACCCTGCTATCAACCATGGAGTCAACTTGCGGGTTGCTTCTACACTTGGTTGTTCAGTAAATTTGGCCTTTTTCAAAGAGATTACAAACCAAAATACAACGGATAAAAACAAGAGACTATAGTAATATCACTATAGTTGGTATGTTGGTAACCACTAGGCATGTAGGTATTGCTGATTACAGCCTATAATTGATATGAAACGTCATGTCATAGGCTCATAGTTGGTTGTAGCCATGTTCGTAGCCATTGGGCTGTAGCCAATATTGGCCATCAGACTTGTTGATACCGGATACCACCCTTCTGTAGCTAGCTATAACAATAATTGAAGCATGTTGATAACCCCTTTGTGACAATAGCCTGGACCCTCAAAATAGTGAATGAGTTTCCGACTAACTATTGGTCAAATATGTGCATCATAGCCTGCTAAGGGCCAAGAATTCTAGATTCCAATCGCCAAAAACAACCTCCCCAAGCCTGATGAAAGATCATGAACCAGCGATGGCAAACCCGTTCACTACAGCATGTTTACAGCCATGATTGGAGGCATGCTTGATGTGTCAACTAGACCACTAGGTGCCAAGCCAATTGGTTGCCCTGTCACTGGGATAGCAATCGAATCACCAAGTAGTGTTCACTTATGGGAGCTTTACTCTTTCTTCAAGGTGCAGATATAATTTTGGGGAGCCCCAGTTCAAGGAGGTCGTATCATTATGAATTTCATGTTCCATGCACTTATTTCCTTTCGAACACCAGACTTTCCTGGTCCATAGTGTCAATGAAAATACAGTGGTTTACTTGTGTAAGCAAGACGTGCGTAGTGCATGAAAGTAGCATGCTTTAATGCCAGAATACAAATGGGCGCAGGTCAGTACTCAAAGCCTTGTATATGCTGGGTGCGGATACACCAAGCTGCTATGAAAGTATACCATATATAACTCTCGATAGCTGGGGGGCAAACTCCAGGGAAACTTAGATTGGGGAAGAAACAGTTGCCAGGAAGCAGCAGTCAGGGCGGGACCTTCTTACTGCTTTTTCATCCATACCATCTTCGCTCTGGGTGCAGAGAACGAAGAATGGAATGCCATGCAAAGCCATCCTGAGCGGTCGACTCCGCTGTCCGGTTCATCACACCGAGGCAAATGATCAGCTCGCCGATTAAGCTAAGCAGCTAGTTTCACTGTGCTTCACTGTGCTTCACTGTGCTTCACTGTGCTTCACTGTGCTTCACTGTGCTTCACTCAATGACAGCTCGTGATTCACTCGCTTCAATGGCAACTTCGGGCGCCAAGCGCTTCCAGTACTGGCTCCCCATCCCCTGATGGTAAATCAACAGCAATAGACAGCAAATTGCAGGGTGGTCCATTAAGAGCTGGATCAAACATTCGTGGGATATCAGTACCTGTTACAATGACTAACCATTTTCGACCATAATTCATGATTATGATTCACCATGATTGAACATGATTGGCCGTTACTATGCATAAATTCCCACACTGTTAATCATCAAACAAGACAGATGGATCATTGATTAGGCGTCCCGGATCTACCATTCACTACCCATCTCAAAGTGAGACTTCTGCTTGGTGCCCCAACGCCACACAGAGCCTCAGCTGCAGCATTTGGCTCGCCCTCCCGGTCGGGTCATTCATTTCACTGGAGCTGCCATTGCAGTCCTCATGAACCAGTTGGAAACAATCCCCTTAGTCACATGAACCACTTTTGATCATTTATTCACCAATTGTTAGAATCAAATAGTTGATTGGAGAATAATCCCAATATGGAGAACCATACCATAATCAACATTTGATGAGAAATATCCACTCACGACTATGGACAGCCACAGTCCTAAGGCCCCTGTGTTGGCTAGGCCTCGTGGAGGTATCTCCCCAGCAAGCGCTGCAAATCTGGATGCAGGGACTTGCAGTAGATGTCGGTGAGCACATACTTCTCCGAGAAGAGCATGAACACCTCAGAGCAGAGCGTCCGCTCACCCAGCGGTTGCTTCATGATTGGATTCCCGAAATGCGTATACATATATATATATATATGTATACATATTATACATGGATACAAACACACAAGCACCTAAGGTACGGTGCCACACGAATCCACCCACTACTGGGTGTTCGCCGCTACTCAAATAATTTGATGGGAGTGTGTTCACAACCCAAGAGCAACCCCAGAGTCAAAATCAATGCAAAACAGAATACAGTAGTTGAGTCTCGCTGATCAGATGTTCGTCTACCAGCTATTGAAGTCATTGGTTTTGCCGAGTGCTGAAGTTTGTTGCAACGAACCCTCAAACTCTGTAGAGACACCATTGAACCACCTATTGCTGCGCTGCAGCTACCCTTGCTGAGGCCTGCTGCACAGTCAATATACAGCAATCCTAACTCGCGGACATAGTCCTACAAAGCCGTGCCATTGAGCGGAATGAGAAAACCCTGCCACACGAATTGTAAGCATCCACGAAAGTTCGAAGAATTGCGCACTGTCAAAGAACTCCGTAGATTAGAAGAGTTCCCTCCATCTGATGGACCCATCCTTTCCCATTTCGGTATGGCCCGCTGCAACTTCCCAAAAACCACTCTCACCTGGCTGATCACAATGACATTTTGGGAGATGTTGGTCTGCTCCAACTTGGAGATGCTTGGTCTTTGTCATTTGTCCCGATTTGTCCCCCATATTTTACAGGCAATTTGAGCAGTGAAATGAGCCCAGGATTGACCGATGAGGACCTCAGCAGGTCCCTCTTGGCTCCCAGATGGCGGTGCCGCTCCTCCGCGTTTTGTTTAAACTTGATCTCTGGCAAGTCCCACAGAACCACCCTGGACACGGGCGGTCACCAAGAAAGCCTGGACAATCTGCAGCCTGGACCATCTGCCCTCCTTCAAGCACTAGCAGTAGCACTTACCAATCTGATGGCCTTCAAGCCAGTCCCGTTGCAGTTGCGTCAGAGCGTCTTGACGTAAACGAGATGTGGTTAAAGCAGTTCTAGCAGTTAGCAACCTGCTGGCCCAGAACTGTTTCATGCGCTCTAGAAATTCATTTAGAATGTAGGTCTATTTTAAGCTTTGCATGTTGGTCTGTTGGCAAGGGAGAACAGATTAGACTACTAACCACAGACACCGTCATATTGTTCATGACATCCTCGATATGAACAGTTTTCTGATCTCCATCTCAGCTATTACAGCAAGTCATATAATACCAACCGCCGGGCTTTGTCAGACACACATCCGCCTATGCAAGTCGCTGTCGAAAAAGTGGTACGGCACCGCCTGGCCGGGAACCCCCTGAGTTGACTGGATACATCATGAAGAACAGTCCCAGTAGGATTTGGAACCTGAAATTGAGGGACTCTTGGGATAGTTTTCACAATTGGTTTAGGAGTCGCATCAAAGCCAAGGGTCCAGAACCCCCAAATCTGGGTCTGTCCCCGGCCAAACTCAACTGTGGTCCAAACAAGTTGGCGGTCCATGGTTGGACAATGGTGCTATTCCTGGCCTGGAAGGTCATGGAGAATTCACTCTTGCACTGACAATGCTACAATAATGTTGTGTAAAGTATCCACATCCAACCACCAACAGCAGCGACCGCCACCACCGCAAGAAAAAACTGCAACAAAAGCTGGGTTTGGGAAACTGCAAATTCGAATTGTGCCAACCCAGTTGCAGTGTTTCCTGGCCCCAAGGCCCGATTAAACCCACTCCGGTCCTCACGACCAGGAGCCAGTTTGGTGGAGGTGCCCTTGAAAATGTGCGCAATGCGAGGCATAAACTCCTGCAACGTTCTGGAAATTCCAGGCAAAACAAATTGGAAGCTCGCTTCTTTAAAAAACCACCACTAATTCAACCATAAATAGTCAGTGTTTTGCCTGCAAACATGGCTGGGGGTTTTGCAAAACGATTTTATATACACTGGCAAAGTGGCATTACAGGGCCTTGATTTTGGTCCAACAGAAATCCAATTCAACATAAACCCAACATGGGGCCAATCTGAACGCCAATTAGGCATATTGTGGTGATGACCCCAACGCAACCCCAACGCAACCCCAGCATCCGGCAACACCTACGCAACATAGGGTCCAATAAACCAGATTTCCCAAGATGCGCAAGCACCGAAAGTGCTGGGTGTGTTTTTGCGTATACCGTCAAAAAATTGCTTCCCCTGTTTTTAAGGTTTTTTTGGATTTGGCTGGTTGACCATACAGCTGACTGGGATTCTGGATTCCTTGCAATGGCTTTCGGGGGACGTTCAATTTCTGGAAACCACGGAGCTCAAGGGGCTAACCCTGTGGTGTCCCAGCGCAGACAAGGTCCAGGAACTGCTTCTTGCAAGTGGAGCTGGGACCAATCATCGCCAAGTGCATCCTCAGTGATCAATGGTTAAGCATGGTTAAGCTGGTGGTCGTTAAGGCTGGATCTAAATGAGTCACAGCTGATCACGAAGTGACCTGCTCATCACAGTAGTCTGGTGATCTGAATTCATCAAATTATTGGTCGAGGTTGGATGCACCTACAGAGGGATTGCTTTGCGGAAGCCACCACAGACAGTGGCACTGATGAAGATTCTATACGAATGCAAAAAATCAGGAATTGGGGAGGAGTGGGAGCCAACACCAAAAATGTCTTAACGACTTGAGAGCCAGGGGGGTGAACGAAAGCTGCGGGGGCGGAAAGGTATTGTGGAAAAGAGAGGGCAGGAAGAGGCAGAAGAAGTTGTGAAGTGGTAAGTGGTAAGGGGGTCGCGAAGACATGCGGCTGTAAGAAAGATTTTTCTTCGGGAGTGCACTCAAAGCAGTGCAGCGGGGCAATGCGAAACCCGAAAAATCTGTGTGCTTTGAATGGTTCTCAACCAAGGCCGTGGGGAGAATCGAGCCCAGGGTGATCGGGGGGGTGTTTTGCGTGAGATTCACGTTGTTGGCCCGCTGACCGTCCCCCCGAACCCCCAAGAAGTAAGAACTAGCTAACGCTACCCAAACTCGAGCTGCTGGACGCAGCTTTCGTGATCTCACAACAGCAAAAAAAAACACAAGTGATGCATGCAGTCAGTAGTCACCAGGAGCTGCAGGCAGTAATGAATGCAAAAAACGCAAGTAAAGCTACGGGAAAAAAATAAAAACGCACATTATGGAGATACAACCAAGAGCGAGGATTGTGGCTCAAATGATCATGTAAGTAAGTAAGTAAGTCAGTGAGTAAGTCTGTGAGTGAATAAGAGAGAGGCCTTCTCCACTTCTTCCCCCTCTTTGGTCCAGTGCGAACACATGATCTCGTGACCGGTCACCTAGGGATCCGAACTTGTAAGCCTCCCAACAAAAATTTGGCCGCGGATACCTTAGAAGGTTCAATGGAGCAATGCTCGAAAAGTCCCAGTGGTTTCAGGAGAGCATCAGGTTTATCCGCTGACACGCAGGTTGCTTGGCAGGCATTCTCATTTCACAGGTATAGTGTGGTATAGTGACATGTCCATTTCACGGGTTCGAGTGTCTCCTAGCTCCAATTCCGCACTACCTGATGACTAGATGCAGCGCTACCCAGAAGTAGAACAGCAGCAATGTCGGCGAAAAGGCTTGAGATATTGGTACCAGATGGTTTTGGTGTCGACGTCCGAACACCACTATTTAACTATGGTCGCAAGGTGAATCAAGGATTGACTTGTGGAACGGCCATGCTAAACGACTGCTTCAACTCAGCATCGCATCTTTTCTGCTGACTCGTGGAAATCTGGAGCCGCCACTGCTATCGGATAAAAGAAAGCTGAAGTTGGGAAAATTGGGGCGCTCGACATGTTAGATCGCAATCAGAAAGGCAACACAGACACCAGCCAAAAATCACACTGATCCAAATCTTCTTTTTGACTTTTCTGATTGTTCATGGAGCACAGCCCAACCCAAAGCACTGCGGAGCTCTCGGGATTTTCCAGCCTTTGTTAGGCTGTCGGCCAACTGATGCCGAGTTGGAACCCAGAGCAGATTAGCTTTGCCATCATGATTACGGGTAGTCAACATTTTCCGAAGCAACACCACCGACACAATATCGTTCTTGTTAGAAATGTGCTGGCCATCCTTGTTGATGTGGTCATAAATAGAACGACAGTCAGTGACAACATTCAAAGGTGTGTGCTCCTGGAAATCTTCATCTTCAAAAGCAGTGATGACATCTGACCCGTAGCGGATTTCAGCTAAAACAGCTTGGCAGAAACGAGCTAATCCCACAGTCATTATAGCCGCATGAGTTTCCGCAGAGAGGGATGATTCGACAACACGTTTGTTCGCGGTGGACTTCCAATCAATGATATTCATCCGAATGGGTCTGCCAACATCGTGAGTTTCACCTCTTTTTCTGAAACCAATCACAGATCCTTTCTGAGAATACACCATCTTCCGTTCATCCCCTTGAAGCAACACATCTGCAGCCTCGCGGTCCTCAATCTCAACCCCGATGGAGTTGAAGAGACTCGCATCTGTGAAAGCCAAAATCTCGGAGTGGGGACCTAGATCATGGAAGTCGATGGACACCTTATTCTTGCAAGCATCTCTGATGGTAACATTCGCCCGAGCAAGATCTTTGACCCTAAGATCTGGCACCCTTTTCTGGTGTTGATTGACAATAAATGATAAGTCGGGCCGACTTTGAGTACTTATCCACTGCAGGGATCCAACCGCACTTCGATAATCCGTTGTCTCCTCCTCTGTCGCCCTTTGTTCAGGCTGGGCAAGTCTCGCCTTGGAAGTCTTGATTAGATCCAACCGGCCATCGATAAAACCATTCTGTGAGAGACTGATCTTGTGGTCATTCTCCGAGGTCTTTGGGTGATATCTGATCTCTTTACCACAATAAGAAACACCATTGGGTTCATCACAAACACGTTGCCAAGAACCAAAAGGAAAACGTTTATTCAACCTTTGAACAGCATCTTTCGAGAACTGGGAATCATCAACAGCAATCATCAGGTCATCAACATGGACTATTAACATACCACACATTTCTCCTTTGGAATTTCTCAAGTGGAACGTGGCCGGATCAACCAAACTTTGTATGAAGCCCAACTCCTTGACCAACACTCTTGACAGTTCATTGAACCACGCCCTAGGCGCGTCTGGCCTTCCGTACACTGGTTTTATCAACCGAAGAAGTTGATTGGGCTGAAGGCCAGGAAGCCCCTGCTTAGGCTGCCGCATAAACATCACTTTGCCGGTCAAAGGTGCCCCCTGTAAAAAGGCATTAGAGATGTCCCCGATATACCAATTCTTCCACCAGCCCATGGAAATGCAATGGTGAAGGAAAATCATCGTGGATACCCTTTCAACTGTAGGCGAGTCAACCTGCACCTGTCCTGAACGTGAGTCAGGACATAGATGTCCCTGGAGGCACAGGCGTGCCTTGGGTCTCACTGGGAGGTCGTTTCCCTGAGGATCTTTCATTCCTGCGTGTTTGTTTCTAAACACGAATCTACTGGGTAATATTCTATCTGGCATGTTCTTCTCTACCTCAGCAGACTCCTGCAGTGAAAGGACCTCGCAACTTTCATATTGCTTCCAGCTATCCCATTCCTTTTGCAAGGCTTGCTGATACAAAGGGAAGTGTTCGTCCGGGATCTTTTCAAAAGGAATTTCCTTCTCTAACATTTTCTTCATCTGGTTCTTGCTCTTGGAAGTTTTCACCATTTGGACCAATTGATCAGCAATCCTAGCAGCTTTGCTTCGTTGTTGATTGCTTTTCGGAGGGGCTTCAGCTTTTCTGGTTTTGCCATGGAAAACAGTGACCAAAACATCGACTTTACCCTGAGGTATCGCTTCATGACAGTTTTCCAATTCACCCCACTTTCGTTCTTTCTCAAAACAAAACCAGGAACCTCTCCTAAAACCCCAACTGGTCCTCCTAGGCATTTGGTCTTCAGCCCAAACCGGCATAGGTGTTCTAAAAGCAGTGGCGTGTTTGTCAACCCGAACCGGATTCCCATGTTCATCCCATTGCCATCCTGTACCGCGAGCTAACCGGATAACATCCTTTGGAACTTCAGCTCGGGGCAAAGGGTTGAGATTCAAGGGAGGTTTGGGTTCGAGAGCAAACTCAGAGATTTCAGGTTCGTCAGTCGGCCCGCGTTGTTTGGTAAGGTCCTCAACATGATCACCATCTTTAACTTTCTTCAACAAAGCCAATCCCTTTTGAACTTCGGGGTCGCCCATTCTATCTTCTTCCCCAATAGCCTGACGAACATGTTCTAACGCCACTAGAAAACACCTTCCACCGCACGTGATCCACACACTGGAGTCCTGAATGCCGATGATGAAACCAGGTCCCAACCATTGACTACCCGCTTGTTTCCGCTTGTGTTGGTTGTCCCGCCAAAAGAAAACCAAATCACCAATTTTCGGGGTTTGCAACTTGCGAGTGCGATTGTGAAGAGTCTTGCGGATCATCTGCCTAGCCTGAGCACGAACAAATTCAAGTTTGGCATAGTAGCGGTAGCGGATTCGTTCCGCAACTGGATCAGCATGTTCACCAAGAGCAGGATGATAGGCAACCGGATTACCATTGGCCATGAGTTCTCCAAACACCCGTGGTTCTTTCCCAAACACAAGAGCGTAGGGGGACCAACCATGTTCTCTGACTAAGGAATTCTTCGCATGAGTAGATTCACGAGCAACATTGATCATAGCATCCTTCCCTTCAGGACTGGTGTGATTCACAACCTTGGTAATCATGTCTTTGATGATTCCATTGTGTCGCTCAACTTTACCGGCTTGCCAATGAGCACATCCCGCAATAGTCAACATAGGAGTTCCCATCTTACCGACGTTTTCCCAAAACTCTCTTCCGCAAAACCCCCCTTCCATGTCAGAGGTCAACCTTCCAGGGGGACCCGCAAAATTCACCCAACTATCAGTGAACACCTTGTAGAAATTTTCAGGAGTGCGATTGTCCAAATACCCAAGCATGTGAAAGGAGGTAGCCCTATCCACAACCGACATGAACCAATGACCCTTGCCTTTGGTGTCATACACTTGGATGCAATCCAAACACACTTCATCACCAAAACAAATCTGTGACGGAGGAATGTTGGTCGTGCGATGTGTGGTGGGTCTCTTACCATGTGCACATGTGGAACACCGCATCCATGACAGTGCTTCAACTGCCGCTTGCGATGCTCCTCCCAGCTTCAAAAATCTAGCTAGGTCCTCACGGCTTGGGTGGCCTAGATTACAATGAATTTTCCTAAGCTGCTCCCTCATGGGTCCCGGCACGGACTTTCCAGGAGGGATGTCGAAGGTGATGCCATCCGAAGCGAAGGATTGCCCTCGTCGATGTCCTCGAGAGCGGGATTGTGCTCCTGAAGCTGCTGGTGTACTGTCATCAAGGTCCTCAGGGGCCATGACAGCATCATCATGTTCAGTTGCAAACACTGTGTTCCATCGTTTCATGGCTTTATCTATGTTCTTCTCACTCCAACGCAGTTGTTGAACCGTGGGGTCGCCCTTCCTAATCCTAGCAGCGATACTTCTCAAAACACTTCGAATTCTCCCAGGTTCCTTTCGTTTCAACAGCCGCACAAAACCCTTGTGGATGGCTTGAGCGATCTCTTTCGTGTAAACCCCGGCATGTTCCGTGATATCTTTCCCCCCCAAACAATGATCGTGTTCATGATGACAAGGACTGGTTTCGTTCAAACACCGAAGAGAAAGTTCATCACAAATTTCAACCGAAGTGGAAAACCAAAGAGTAGCTTTCTTCAATAATTTTCCAGATCGCTTGTGACGAATGCCAAAACGACAACCATGACCGACACCGGAATAAACATCAGGATGAGATAACACGCGTTGTATTGGGGGTTGCTTGAAGGATTCACTGGGGAGAGGATTCTCTCCCAAGGCATCAGCTCCAAGTTCAAGCTGAACTGAGAATATTTCCTCGCATAGCTCAAGGAAGGGCAGTTCAAGTTTGCGTTTCGCTTGCAACCTACGCCTTGCCTGTGGATTCTGAATAGCCAAATGATTAATTGGTGACCACAACCCGCAAGGATAACTGACCAGCACAAGTCTAGGTCTATATTTGCGAATACACTCAACAACCACTTGACGTTCATCATGGCAAAGTAAGTTGCTACCATACATCTTGTCGATTGGCTCGGTCACATGCCATCCCCATTTGGAAAACTGAAATGAAACTTCAGCATGACCACCAAAAACCTCCATGTAGTCCGGTCTCGATGACATGGTGTGACCAACCGCACCTGCAATTGCAGCTCCGGCATATGCTGCCGTCGCCAGACAGATGCTCGCCAAGACATTTCGAGCATTTCCGACAACTCGTCGAATTACTCCCTTCTTCAAATCACGTCGCCTCTTGTTCCCATTCAAAATCAGAGCCCGAACCTCATCATGGCCCTTCACTTCCGGGGGAACATGGTCAACATCAATACTACTCTTGGAACCGGGGCAACATGGAAGGGATTTACTCCTGTCCTCTGCCGGGCTCACTCGGGGGATGGAGACTTGCTGGCCGTGACAGCTTGACGCATCTTGAGCACTTGAGTCATCTCCTCCTCGGTCAAGTTGACATTGACCTTCCGATCGAGCTCGTCGTCGCTCTCCTGGGGCATCGGCACTTGATGTCCATCCACTGGCATCCATGATTTGTCGGAGCTTGTGTATCCAGCTGCCTGGCTGTGTGCTGGACAATTCGCCTTGGGGCGTGTCAACACTCCGGTGTCCTTCTTGGCGTTGTTGTACTCGTCCTGGGCCATCTTCATGGGCTTGCCGTGCATGGTGAGCGGCAATGTTTGGGTGCATGCGGGGTACCTCAAACACCCCCAGAACTCCTCTTGGGTCAATCTGTTCGTCCTCACCGTCATGGGTATCTGACAGTCTCGGCAAACTGGGTTTGCCGAGGCTCGCATCTCTGTCGTCTGCTCTTCCATGCGTTGGTGATGGTAGTACTCCAACTCCAGGATGAATTCCGCACTACCTGATGACTAGATGCAGCGCTACCCAGAAGTAGAACAGCAGCAATGTCGGCGAAAAGGCTTGAGATATTGGTACCAGATGGTTTTGGCGTCGACGTCCGAACACCACTATTTAACTATGGTCGCAAGGTGAATCAAGGATTGACTAAGTGTTTAACATGTTCAACCATAAATAACAGATATGATCAACATCAAAGAAGAATCAAAGCTACGTGAACAGTCTTTAATGATTCATACGTACCTGACTCTGGATGGCCTCCTCCGAAAGCATACCATTTTTGTGATTCCCTTACCCATGTTTGAGCCATCTGAGCCAGACTTGCGGGAAGATGTGCAAGAAACAGGACCGAGAATAAGAACATGAAGAAAAGAACAACAACAACAACAACAACAACAACAACAACAACAACAACAACAACAACAACAACAACAACAACAACCTCCTCCAACACAGAGAAAAACAAGAAAATAAGAGCGCCACCCCACGAAACGTCACCAGGGCCCCGACTCGCGGGGTTTGGAGTCACTGGACATGTCGTTTTGAGGAGCGTGAACTGGAAGGATCTTAGCAGGGCTTGCTGGCAAGGATAGGGTTCCATCATATTCAGTTGCCAGCCTGTGATTGTAGATTTATGAATGGGGAAAGGGAGAAGTATCTAGATGATATCCAAGAAATGTAGTTGACACTATGAATATGCATACAGGTATGTGTATATCATCTTTAGACATATACATACATACATACATACATACATACATACATACATACATACATACATACATACATACATGCATGCATGCATGCATACATACATACATACATACATACATACATATATATATATCGACATTATGTGTATATATATTTATATAATATATAGGTACACATATGTCAACTTGCCTGGTTGTCTCAAACAGACTGCGCTGAAGACATGTCCCGAGACCAGCACCACCTCAAGCAAAGTGTTGCTCAGGTAGTTCCTGCCGTAAGCAGAACCAAATCAGGGGATGACCAAAAACAGCACCATGAGAAATGAACTAACCGACCATGTGGGCACATCCATGAATCAAAGGGGGTATCCCAACCCCCAAAAAAAACCATCCCAATTGTGGTGCTCAATATGGAAACCATCACTGGGGGGTACCATCCACTATTGAACAATCGTTAACCGAGGGATCTACCACTGGCCACCACCACCATGACTATGTCTAGGATGTCGCTGTCATGCAAGGCCACTCCAAAGCAACCGTGTCAATCATGTCGGCGACACACAAGGCCAGGATGATGAAAATCGTTGGCCAAGGGAGGCTCCTTGCGAATGCCACATCACATGTGCAGAAAAGCAATTTCCAAACCACTCTTCAATCTGAAATCACAACAACCCCTGTTTGCAGAGGATGCGTATGGCTAAAGATGAGAAACTTCCATTGTCATGATGCTATGTCGAGCAGCCAGAAGAGACCTCTTATGCATTCACTCAACCCTTTGGTGAAAGCTAAGGTTTCCCCGTTCAAGGGCACTGCCAGTGCAAGGATCCACCCACAGTGGTTAATAGCTGCAAGGCCAAAGCAAGAGGCAGCTCCCGCAGAGCCTTGAAACGCAAAGGGCCAAAACTGTAAACGAAAAGACCCAAAAGCTCACTGGTGGACCCCCAGCCGCACCTTCCATGACATCTGCTCCAAAAGCTCGGCCTTGCTGACAGGTTGGAGAGCAGCAGCTTGGCCAACCAGCAATGATGTGTAACGACGCATGATGATGGATAATGATGGTTCATGATGTTTAATGATGAATATTATGATGCTTAGTGATGGGTAAAAAATATTGATAATAGTTGATATATACTGGAAAAAATATATAATGGAAAATCCGCCGACCCCTGCCTCTGTCAAGGCAGGGGCGGCGAAGAGGTTCGGGCGTAGGCTCAAGCAGACGCGCACATCTGCTACTGGCTGCGCGGTATTTGCTTGGTAAACCCGAGCGCTGGCAAAACGCAGCCAAGCCCTGCTTATCTATGGCTGCTCAAAGCTGCCGTTTGGCCCCCGCAAACGTAAAAAAGGACGTCTTCACGTCTTTCACGCTGTTTGTTGGGCCGCTACGTCGGCCTCAGGCCTGCCAGCCTTTGCTGGGTAAGCCCGAGCGCTGGCACATCGCAGCCCAGCCCTCGTTTTCTATGGCTGCTCAAAGCTGCCGTTTGGCCCCCGGAAACGTAAACAAGGACGTCTTCACGTCCTTCACGCTGTTTGTTGGACCGCACGCAGCCCAGCCCTGCTCTTCTATGGCTGCTCAAAGCTGCCGTTTGGCCCCCGGAAACGTAAAAAAGGACGTCTTCACGTCCTTCACGCTGTTTGTTGGACCCACCAACTAACCAAAAAAAGCCCACACACACTAACCAAATATTTTACAACCGAACCCACAACACAGCGCGCAAAAAAACAGCCAAGTGACCAATAGCAAGGGACTCTGAAAGCAGAGACACATTGCGTCTCAACTTGGACGTCTTTCCACCAGCAGGCAGCAGAATTGAAAGGGCATTGGCCGCTTGCATCCCCTGCTCCCCAGCCGAACAATCCTCCAGGATCCGCTTGCGCGCCTCGCAACACACCCACGACAACACACAAACCCACCCAAACCCACAACCTCCCGCACTGCAAACAACAAACATATAACAACATGCCCCCACCACGCCATCACGCCGACACACCTCCCGACGCCCAAACCGATTCTTTGCCAAGCTGCAGATTGCTCCCGCTCACGATCTTCCATGTCCACAGGTCGAACGATCGCCACATCCAACAGCTTGGTCTTGAATGCATTCACCTGGCCTGCAGGCCCAGCGCAACTGACCCGAGCACGCCATCCACCCTGCAGCATGATGGCCTTCATGATGCGCGCCGAAGACCTGGACTTGTACCACAAACAGATCCTCCACACCCTCTCCGCCAACGCACCAAAAATCAAATGTAGCCCTTTTGCTATCAACAACATTGCAATGCAATCAGTGTTGACGTCCAATGAAATAGTTCCATGCCAAACACGTGGGCCACTGACACTTTAAAGATCATGTGCCAGTGGGAATACACAGTTGCGCCCTGACCAACCATGTTACAGCCCTGTAGCCGAGATGCGGGGCCAGACATTACATTGCAAAAAGACGCGCAAACCCTGGCGGCCAGCAATATTCTTCTTCTCCCGGAATTCAAGCATGTCATCGAGAACAACCTGCGCAAAGACAGGCTTCACCTTACAAACACATTCTAATCCACACGTTCCCCGACGAGAACCATCGCCACAAAGCCCGCCTCCTGTGTCTCATCACCTGCTTTGTCCTTGTTCCCAGCACCAGGACCTTCGCTGCCACCCGCGCCAGCGAGCTTCTCGTCCACGTTGAAGACCTGCGCAGCCCCAATGCCAACCCAACGAGCCCCACAAGAACCCTCCTCATCCCTCCTGCGAACCCGCGCTTTCCATAACCCTCCTGCCTCCAAACCAGCTTTTGCCAGGGACACGCGCACGACATCTTCGTCCTTCGCCTCGAAAGCCACAGCCCACTCTGGCCCTGCTGTGAAACTCACCTTGACCTTGAACTCCTGCCAACAGTTGCGCATTACACGCGAAGCAGCGCGCACATTAGATCTATATAACGTTTCAAAAAAACGCCGAAATAAAAAAAGGAGAGACGTATTGTCGCTGTTATCAACTGAAACTGAAAAAATCCGTTGTCAAGCCTACACTGCTTTCATTTTGTTCTGATCCAACACAAGAATACACACCCTTCCAAACAACACGTCGCACAGTTCAAGGTGATCTGCTTCATCTCTCCCTGCTCTACCCACCAATTTCTCTCTATGTTTTTATACATCCTTCCAATTCCACTGCACTTTAATATACACATGCTTCCTCTTTTCCGACACCTGACAACCACTGTGAGGGCCAAATCTGATATGATCGAAAATCTGTTGAAACCCAAGGCCCACATCGCCCCTCGCCTTTGCATGACGACGCCGCCCCCGGGACACTTTGAGCCGTCAGGTCCCAGGGGTCGGCGGCACGGGGCGTCAGCCCCACTTATAACCCGGCGAAGCCGTGCCGTTATCATAGACAAGCCTAGCTTGCTATCCCGGGTCGCGCAGGTGACGCCGACCCCAAAAACTCAAGTTTTTTTAACGTTTTTTTATAAAAACGACGTTCTCGTCTGCATGTGGAGCCGTTTTTGGACCCAGCCAGAGGGAAAAATTCGTCTGAGCGCAAAATCATGAAAATCGATGAAAATGTGGAAGTAGGATGGGGATACGGTGTTTTGCGGCGACATGGGAAACAAGGAAAAATCGAAAAAATCGGGAAAAATTTACCAAGGAGGACAAGCCCGGACAGGAGTCGAAGTTGGATGGGTTTTGGGAGCGTTGCTGAGGCTTTTTTAACCTCCCGGCTAGGCGCACAACATTGTAAATTACAGTGCTTTTGTAAAATTTGAAATGGAAAAAAAGAATTGCAACGTTGCAAAAACACTGTAAATAGCGACGTTTTTGAATGCTCGTATGCAAAAACATCGTAAATACCGTGATGTTTTTGAAGGCTCGTATGCAAAAACATCGTAAATACCGAGATTTTTTATATTCCATCGAAAATACCGTGGTTTCGAGCCTCTTGGTGCGAAAAAACATCGGTATTTACGGTGTTTCGAGCTTCGGAGGTGGACGAAACGTCGTGAATACCGTGGTTTCGAGCACCTTGGTGTGAAAAAACATCGGTATTTACGGTGTTTCCAGCTTCCGAGGTGGACGAAACGTTGTAAATAGTAGGTTTTTTTGAGGTTTGGGAGCGCAGAAATTTCAAAGCTGCTCTTTGTGTATTTTGCATATGTTGCGTTTCGCGTCAAAACCTGACCCCCCCTTTTTTTAAAAAATCCTGGGGGTCAGGTTTTGACTTTCCAGCACTTTTTTTGCATTAACAAAACTGACTCCAACAGAAAAGTTGGTCAGATTTTGCTATTCCAACGCATTTTTGCTTTAATCTTGACCGCCACATATTGAGCCCGCCCCATTGCTCCGAGCCCTTAGGGCTTCGCCGGAATGCGAAGCCTGTCAATAGTTGATGTTGGTCAGATGGCTCTTCCTTTTATGTTCCTTCTTCTTTTTATGTTCCTTCTTCTTCTTCTTTTTGTTCTTCTTCTTCTTCTTCTTCTTCTTCTTCTTCTTCTTCTTCTTCTTTTTGTTCTTTTTCTTCTTCTTGTTCTTTTTGTTCTTCTTCTTCTTCTTCTTCTTCTTCTTCTTCTTCTTCTTCTTCTTCTTCTTCTTCTTCTTCTTCTTCTTCTTCTTCTTCTTCTTCTTCTTTTTGTTCTTTTTCTTCTTCTTGTTCTTTTTGTTCTTCTTCTTCTTCTTCTTCTTCTTCTTGTTCTTCTTGTTGTTCTTCTTGTTCTAATACCAACACTGTGTCGTCGGCACGCGTGAACCGGCACGGGTGAACCGGTTCATGGTTCGTAATGCTAAACTATGGCTAGAAAGAGGCTGATCAGCAGAGGTAGATCAACCTTACTCAACCTTACTGTGCATGGTGTAAAAGGGTCTAGAGATTACGTGAATAGCATGGCTTTGACACCAGAATTTGTGACCCGGCTATGTCCTCCATAAATGTGTTGAGACTACGTCAAAGCGCACTAGCTCCCAAATATTCCCCAAACTATTGAGAACTCATCTGTTCATCCCACCCAATCAGCTTACACCAAACATCCGCAAACCATATTACATCGTTAACCATGGTTGAAGGTTACCCAATAGATTCGAGTTCGAAAAAACTTCGCAGGTACTTTCCTTGTAATCAAGGTCAACTTCGCAGGTGACCTTGAGGATGCAGGACAGCAGTTCAAAACACCGCATCCTCAAAGTCACCAGCATCTCTGGAACCCTCAAACTTGGACGCTGCGCTGAGATGCTGGCTATCAACGACACAGCCCACACATTGGCAATCATACGTGACCAACAAACGGGTGGTGGGTTTCCGCCACTGAATTAACAGACCCGCACCAAAATAAACCTTTATGAGCCTTTACTTAAGTCTAAACCACTGAGCTTTCTTAACCGTTAAAGATGATCAAATAGCCTTCTTCTTGATGATTAAGTACAGCATTGTTGCCCAGGAACTTCCCTGCCGCTCCTCTGGGATCCCCAACACAGACAGAAGTCCCGCTGCCCATCTTGCCACAAGCTGCCTCCGAACGTCAGCTCGTGTAGGAGATCATCACCAATGCTTTCACCGTTTGGGGTTCATTTTAATGGGATGATATGGTTATGATGGCTATCTGTATGATTATTTATGATGGTTATTAATTCATTAATGATATATTATGGCATATAATGGCTCTGGGTTAATCATACTGAATAATTGACAGCAATGGTTAGATGTATGATGCTTCATGGTTCATGTTCAAAAATGATCCCAGTGTGGGGATAATCATGACCAACGATAACCAACAACAACCACCAACAACAACCCCGAGGGTTGACCAAATTGTAGAGGTAAATCAGCAACGATAACCAACAACAGCAGCAACGATTGGGGCGTATAACTAGCCAACAATGTAGCGGATATGTGTCCTCCACAAGATGACCGTGGCTTTGGGAGGTTAGGGGTACTCATGTTGTGGGCATTTTTGGTGAAAGGTTCCAATGTGTTGCATGCACTGTCCCTTCACAGTCGTACCTTGAAACCATCCCGCAACAATCTTCGGGGGGCTCTTGGAAACAGCATCAGCCCACCCCTCTTACCGACAGGTTTGAAATTTCCAGCCTTTGGTGAAGGCCACTGAAGGGCCCAACACCATTGACGCGGGTGGCAATGGATGATCTGAGTTTTATCTACATGTTGAGTGAACTAGTGCGATGCAGCTGCATATCTCTGGTTGTGTGGATGCAATCATGACACGTCAAGGCAACATCCAATCATCACTTTTTTTTCATCATGAGCTTTCCGATTGGTGCCTGCAATAGACAGACAAATAATTGATAAAGACCAGATCGCTAAACCACTTTCTGATCTGCAGGGGTGCTTGCAAGTTGAGATCGTCGTGTATCTTACCTACCGAATACATACATGAATACAGTTATGACAGTTGTGACTACAAACAATAGACATCTATACACAAATATCAGACGTACACTATGGACTCTAGACATCTATGCATAATGAATATGTGCATACAGATGTACATATCTACTTCTTTCTCATGTACACACTGCGTGTGTCCTCAATGGGTTATGCAAAAGCTGGTAGCTTCCCCTAGGCATCAAGATTTGAAGCGACTTCAGCGTTGCATGGGATTTTGTTCATGTTTATTCCTCGGCCAGTTGGCTCGCGACTGCCGCGCGAGAGTCTCTGATCTGCACCTATCCAAGCGTCATCAAAAGAATGCTGGACTCCTTTCATGGAATCTGAAGTGGTCAGTCTCAACAGTATACCACCCATCAGAGATACAAATTGATATAAGCTGATCACGCATCATTCCAATGGTTGTTCGTGGGCATCCCCACAGGTTGCAATGATCTCCAACGGCCAACATCACCAAACAGCCAACCAACCAACTGTGCGTTAACTTATTGGCCCCTGCATCGCAGTCAGCTTCTTTTTGTGCGCCGGGGGTTGTGGACCGCTGAAACGGTGGTGAAAACGAGGTGAAGGAGTTGGTGTTGTCTGCCGGACCCTGAGTTGATGAAGTCATAGAAGATCCATACGAATAAACCCCCTAAACCCCCTTGAATACTGAGTCATAGAAGATTTAGTGATAGAAGATCCCTGCCTTTTTGGGGGGGTCACCAGCTACTTTGTTTTTTGCCTGGAGCTGGTTTATTCGCTGGATCTCCCACGAGCAGTTTCTTCGACAAAAGTCCACTGGGGGTCAGTGTCAAAAAGTGATGAATCCTAGAGAATACCATGAGATTCCTTGTGGCTTCATTGTCTTTCCACGCAAATGTCTGCCTTTCTTACTTGTAGCCTCGTTCTCTTTCACAGCCACCCTCCGGAAAATTTCTCGCGACTGGAGCGCTGACCAAAACAGCAGAAATGATACACGAAGGATGCAAACCAACAGCTGCATGTACTTGTTAACAACTTTCACATCTCCAGAGACGAGAACTTCAACCTGGCACAAGCACAGGTTCATGGTTAACAACGCGCTCAATGCTGAATGACTGGGCGGGCGAAATGTCCCAATGGAGATCTGATTCGAATCAGAAGGGGACCCTTCACTGGGGGCTGGCATGATAAATTACCCGTTGTGTCTAAAAAGTGCTGCAAAAAGGGGACACAAAGGGTAGTGTGAGAATCGCTCCATGTCTAGCCAAAAGACGTGCCATTTTGAGGAGCTGCTAGCTTTGTCCAACACATCAAGTGCTGGATGTTTTAAGAAACAAACATGCGCTCTCAACCGAGATGTGACAAATGATTAATCAATAAGAAACCAAAGACTCTCACCTGAAGAGCTGCGGATACTTTGAGATGGCCTCGATCGACCCGCGAATAGTTTGGGTGTTCAAAAGCCATCACTGCCCATCACCTTGCTCATGGGTAATGATGGATAAATGATGGATAAATGATGGTTCAATGATGGTTAAACGGTGGTTAGGAGGATAGATGATGGTTCAATGATGATTAGGAGAGTCAATGATGGCTCAATGATGACGAGGAGAGTAAATGATGGTTCAATGATCATTAGGAGAGCAAATGATGGTTAAATGATAATTCAATGATGGTTTAATGTGATGGCAACCATGCTTAGTGACAGTTAATGATGGTTGGTGACGAAAATGGTGATGACAATAATTGAATGATGTTGAAAGCTGGCTAACGGCCATAGTCCTTTCCACCCATGGTTGTTTGATGATCGGGAACCCGTCATCGACCACGGCGCCTCAATCCTCTGGATAGTACCAGTGGTTGCGCACTCCCGTCGGCACCGCTGGGGCCTGGGCTGGCGATGTTGGGATTCACGGCCCCAGTGGAGCGTCTTTCCCAAAACGGCAACCAGGTAACCAACTACCCATTTGATCGATCCTCATCATTGGAAGACATATCTTCACTTTTGTTGCCTATGTCACATGGGTTTTTTAGTTTCCCATGTGTCTTGTCCAGATGGAGTCTCCTTCTTTCAAACACCATTTTCGCTGCAAATATCCATCTCATCTGCAAAGTGGTCTTCCCCGGTCAGTAAGCTGATGTGTGTGTGTGTGTATGTGTGAATGTGTGCACATCTGTGTGCATAAATGATATATATATATATTTGTTTATTTATATATACATATTGATTTGTTTATGCTGTATGTATCTTTAGATGTGTGAATATCACTACTGCATGTATATGTTTTAACTATACTATTTTTGCGGTGTAACTCTATTGAACTAAACCTTGACTCTGAACTTGTGCAGCTGCTACCAGGTGGCATCTCTTCTGTAGCCCTTGTAGGCATCCGTGCCATACGCCTGTGAGGCGTGCAGCGTGCGGGTGTCCGTGAAGGGTCGAGGCATGAAGTAGCTGCTGTCGCTGTTGCTGTGGAGCAAGATATGATCCAACCAAGGCGTGGGGTACGTGCTATTGATGGATCATGGTTGGATCGTTCGATCAACCAACCCCAAAGATTCATAGAGCTCACATTTTTGTGCATGTAAATGGAAGCCACTACAACGAAAATTGGCTGTAGCGGGGTCGGACAAGGGCAATCAGCACGGATAACTTCAGCCAAACTCAGTTTGCTGGCATGTGCCTTGCCCCTCGTATTTTACAACTTATGACTATTGGCAAGGGTGCATCAATGGACCATAGATGATGTAACCAACAGCACTCGCACTTAAGGCCATTCGCTGGACCAACAGCTTACCAGCTGTCCTCAGCGTCGCAACAAAAAGAGAGGACAGACAGCTGGATGTTTGCTATCTATCTACCAGCAAACAGCTGGATATCAACAAACAGCTAACCTTAGTTGTTGATATCTATTCCAGATTCGTAATCATCAACCAGCAATTTACCATGATTTCACTGTTCTTGATCATGGACCGTGACCGTCAATTTGAGACCGTTTTGAATAGTGTCTAAAAGCATCAATATCCCTGTTACTGTAAGCCCTTTTCACCGTGTTTTCTAACCATCAATTTGACTATCAATATCCCTCATTCATGATGAACTATCACTGATCATCAATATCCTTTTCAATAATTTAACCATCAATTTTCACCATCAGTTGTCAAATGGTTGGTGAAATCATCATTGATCAAATTGCCTAACAACTGTTGATCCAAACCTCATTGTAAATCCATATGATTGTGGATCATTGTTGATCGCCTAAGCACCGTCAATCATTGATCCATAGCTGGTTTCGCCGTGAAATTCACTTACAGAACCATAACCATTGCAGTCATCACACTGCTGATAGGGTGATGCCAGAAATCATCATTGATCCAAACCTCCCAAGCAACGACCGGACCAGTCGGCGCCTTCATCCACCTTGCCCGAGGACCCCAGAAGCCACCCGCCAGGCTGACGCCGTCGCGCAGCCGGATCCACCTGCGAGACCCTGGGATATCCTTAAGAATCCCAGTGGGATGCTTGGCATGCCTAGTCATCCCAGTTCTGTGGTGAGTGTCTCTGGAAGCCACCAAGCCTGGTGATAGATCGACAAGTACAACAAACAGTTGGCGGTGATGATGATTTGATGATTTCTTTTTGCTTTGATATTTCGAATCTAGGGAGAACAAGAGTCACGGTGACTGAATTGATCAACCAGGAGAAGGTGGCACCCACGTGAAATCTCTAAACTTGTTTGAGGCCCACAGGATGGGATTTCCAAAACCTGAGGAATCACACAAACTCCGGATGGTTGTGGGGTACCACCATGCTATCACTCAAACGTGCCCCAGTACCACAACCAGTGCGCACAGGTGTCATGGGAAAGCCATCAATGGTCGGATTTAACCGGAGACTTTGCCATTTACTGATGTTGACGATGATGCTGACGATGATGATAACGATCATGATGACGATGACAGTGACGGTGACGATGACGATGATATTCATCATCATCATCATCATCATCATCATCATCATCATCATCATCATCATCATCGTCGATAGAATGGTTCTGAAGGGGTGAGCAAGGAAAAGCCAGCTTGGCTCGAGTTGCAGGCATAGCTTCGATGTGACCAGAATGTTCTTTGGATGTTTGTTTTTCGCCATCGACTATCTGTCAAAAGACTGAACTTAGAAAGGTGCAAGAAAGTCCTCACATTACTTTGAATCAGCAAATATGATAATCTGTGTTTCTGTGGATAAGCTCCTACAAGGAATCACCTGGTCTTATCCTCTGCCGGCATCGTGGTGCTTCAAAAAGCCCGACTTGTTGGCAGCTGTGGATCACCACGTTGGTCAACATCCAAAACTGATCACGGAGGAAACTTTGGATCTTGAGGGCATCGCTGTGAACAACAGACCCTCCCCAATCTGCCCCCCAAATCGGGAGTTTCCCACGGTCTTTCCAGGTCCCATCAGCCAATCGCTCACAGGGGTCCCCCTGAAGGGTCCCGACTTCTTCTCGTCCGTGTAGACCAGTTTCACTTCGGAAGCCTCGCTGGCGCGTCACTGGGGATGCAACATTAGTTGGCAAGCACTTTGCCGATGCAAAAATAAAATCCTGGGAATCAAAGAAAGAAGGTGAGGAATGGAAGCAACAAAGAAGTGAGGTACTAAACCAGCATTTGTTCCCCAAGCGATATGCAGCCCGGATTGGGCCACATGTCAGCAGCAACCCTTAGAGGGTGCAAGTGTTGTATATGGCTCTAAATCTATTTGATCAAACAAACATATATATATATATACATACATGAAGTATATGCGTGTATTTAGATTTCTATCTTCATGCAAATGCTGCCTCAATATCACTGACCAAGTGCGGCGTTTCACAAACTACTTGCGACCCAGCAAATCTCAGAAGAAGCGTGAGTACAATTGTGAGGAAACTCTGGATGACTGAAAGTCACGCAACACGCCGCGAAAAAAAAAAAGCAGTGATGTTTGAAATCATCCTTGAATCCCACTATGGCTCACGTTTCCAGCCCTGGGCCACCACCCTTTGAAACCTCGCTGGCAGCCACCCCCATCTTCGCAACAAATGAGTGCAGCAAGTCCTTCAACCAGCATCTGCTATCCACCATCAATAACATCCACCATCGACAACCATTATTTTAACCGACATTGACCATCACTAAACAACACAGTGCAATGATTTACCATATACCCAACCAGTACAAGAAGTCGCCAGCACATCCTGGACAACCAATGAAAACCGCCCCGGGGGCCTTGCCAATAGCGCCCCCATCTTTCTCCTTCCGAGCTTTCTTGGCATCTGCATTGCAGCTGAAGTGGACGTACGCGTGCCTTGGACGCTACCAGTTTGCAGTCAGCCTTTGGTAGTATGGTGCGCGAACATGCTGCCGAAGAATCATCGAAAATTAGAAAGCGCTGTATTCACCACTGTCCTTCATCATCAACAAGGATTATTCAATGATTATTCACCACCATCAACCAGCACCAAAGTTGATTCTCGACTCTAAGAATCTGACGCTTCAGGGATACTGAGTAGTACCAACATTTGGCCGTGTCTGTAAATCCATGTCCATCAAAATTCACCTACCAAAACTCATCATCTTTGGATCCTTGGGGTTGCATCCCAAGGTTCCCCAAGCCGGCTCACAGCCATCCCCTGTCCGAGGGTCCGGACTTCACCTCTTCATGAGGCATCTGGTGGCCAACAATGACAGCCTGAGCAAACGAAACTGAGGAATGTCAAGAATAATGGGTGACAATGGTTATAGTAATGATTATATAACCATGCTGGGTCACAATGATTGATAGCTGATAGTGGTTATGGTTGATAATGAACGATACTGATTATGGAATAATGGTTGTAGTAATAACAACATGTGACAAGGAACAATAAGCCCCGCAAAGGTACTTATGGCTTGCATGTAGGACTCCTAACAGTCATGGATAAGGATAACGCCCTGATCTATGGCTGTGGGTCCAAAAGGGACAAGACCCTGTACCTTTGAACAAGAGAATCCTCTTCGTTGGTATGTTCGTCTATCCATTTTGTTTGATAGTTGGTACTAAAACATACGCAGAAATCAACTTATATACAAAGACTCAGCCAACCAACACGATTTTTTGACGTTGCAAAATTTGGATCTCTGCATGGAAAGGGCTGTGTTCTTACTTTTGAACCTCCCTTCACCTCCAAGCTTTATGGGCAAAAGTCACTCAGAAGTAAGTGGCCGTCAGTTCCCTCGCTGCGAGACTTTGGGAGCCCTTTGGTAAATGCTCACCCAGGTAGCCGGAAAAATCATCTGCTTTCATAGAGAAAACTGGGATGCCATCAATAATTGGTTGAGAGGACTTACACTGTACTGGATGACATCACATACGATGACAAACGGAAGCGACTCAAGAATCTGCAGGCCTTTGTGGCCAAACATGGAGTTATCACCGAGTAATTCGTTTGATATACTGGATGCCCACTCGATGTGTTCCAGTGTGGTATTTCAGCTCAGCTAGGTTGTTCCCCGCCATTGCTTAGCCACAGAGTCTCTGCAGCAGCTGGACTGGATGTTGGGTGCGGCAGACGTGTGCGAATCAATAATTGGTGGAGTGTACATTGCTAGGCATTCTAATCCACTCCATCTGCATATATCGTGACACGTCGCTGCGCTTCAACTTCGGGCTTGAACTCACTTTGACTACCAACACCGGTGGGAAGTCGTCGTTCGATGAAGTGTCTATATATATATATATTTGTTTATCTATTTATTTATCTATCTATTTATTTATTTATTTATCTATCTATCTATTTATTCATTTATTTATTTATTTATTTATTTATTTATTTGTTTATTTATTTATTTATTTATATGAGTTCGCAAGTGTGTGCGTGTACACCAAATGTTCATATATCAATCTCAGCCAGAACAGCAGCAGAAACATGGGCGCACCTCTGGCTTGTAGTCCTCAGTGGTGAAATACTCCATGACCTCGTCTTCGGTCACGACGTCGTCCTGCTGGAGCTTCCATCGAAACCCACCAACCTTCGCCACGCATCGTTGAACCACTCACCATCACCCACCATAACCCAGCTTTGACCAGAAACCACCCACCAACAGCAACCATTCCTCGCCCTCTGGGAAGTTGAGCTTCAAGGTGTGAGACCAATCCTCCAAAGTCGCTTCCTGAATCGAAAGGCCAGTTTTCATGACCATTGAGAAGTTTAGGATCACCATCATGGACACCAAGGATGAAAATTCTCTGATTGACATTACTATCAATTCTGGGAGGGTGCGGTTCAATAATGGGTTCATTAAAAAGCTAGCTTGCAAGCACCCCTTCTTGGATACTTTTGGGGGAAGCTGAAATGGCCATGATGCGTGTTGCGCTATACCAAACATCATCAGCCGGGGTATACCCATCCTCGTTGCAGACAAACCATTGGATTTCATCCCGGTTCGTTGTCGCAAAGTTGTGGCACTGTGCTTGGCGCAAAACAATGACAGAAAATCAATGGTGTACCTACCCTGTGAAGAGTCTTGAGACCTGATCTGCACAGTACAAGGGGCTGGGGTAGCCTCGCTACTTGCAGTAGTACTTCCTCCAACTAGGCACTCCAAACTGATCGGAAATGGTCTTTTTCAACACCATGTTTCTTGGAGACTGTTTGTTTGTGAATATAAAGCTTTATCATATATTTCACGTTACATGAAATTGGATGAAACTTGATGAAACTGTGTTTGATAACATGTACATTCATTGTGTACAGAGTATACACTAACAGGCATTGTATGCAGCGTCTCTTGTCTTACCCTCCCCACTTTCAGTTAGGATTCTGTCAAACAGAGCGACGAAAAACACCGTGACACTGTACAATTGTAATCCCGAAGCAATGGCTGGTTGGTATAAACTTGCAATTTGATCATCCCCTGCGCACGAAACAGATTCAACAGCTGGATCATTGGCACAGAGTGGCAACACTGTCTTTGCTGCTGCAGGGTGTGACACTCTTGAGCCCCTGGCTGGCACGAAAAAGAGCCGCTGCACAAAGGCAGGAGTATCTTCTGCCCACCTGGGTGATGACCCGCTCCCAAGTGATGGGAATGTGATCAGCCAATCCTAACCACCAACCAAAGCTGCAACCAGAACCGCACACGAACAAACCAATCAATCCACCGTGTCAAACGCCTGGGCAGCCACCAACCAAAAATGGTACAGTGGTGTGACTACTTGCGAAGCCCAAGCAACTGTAAATTATGTTTACCCTATTCCACGACTTTCGTGAAGTTGTCCAAACACCCGGATATCCCCAACCCACCCAAATGAACAAGTTCCATCGAATAGTGTTTCCAATCTTGGGAGGGAAGAACCTCTGTGACATCACGTGACATCTGGGATCCTCTGGGGCCCTGGGGAACAACCTGCTGAGGCATGCACTTCTTGAAGCGAGCCTCCTGGTACTTAGGGTGACACCTCAGGATATGTGCATCAGGTTGCCAGAGTGGTCGATCCCCACATCCCCACATGATCAATGTTATCATAGGTCGTAAAACTAGATCATAGTCTGTCTTACATGTGTATATAATATGCATATTCTATGCTGCATATATACATGATATATGATATATCATATGTATATAAATATATATATATACTATCATAATATATATATATATATGTGTAATGATGTGTATCACTACATATCGCTATGATACAGTATATCGCAATTATGGCTGGTATCCCTCGTTCCACCGAGTACTGGTCACCCAGACCTCACAACTGCCTTGCCCTGTCCAGGATTAAAGCCACACGATTGGAGATCCATATCTATGAACTCATCACCATTCCTTTTAATGGGATCTAAATTACTATCCAATGGCTTAAAGTATACTTGTACTACTGTAAGCATTTACGTGGGTTTAAGTGATGGTGGTTTGTCAATATTAGGGATCTCCAAATCTCCCATTACTATAGCACGGCAACATCCCTCCAGAAACCCTTTGCAGCATAGAAAGACACCCTGGTGCTGCCCATGGCACATAGCAAGTGTCAAGAAATCAGCAGTTGATGGGCTGCTTCAAATGGTTGCACTGGTCATTCTGATGTGGATGGTCATAATCCCCAGGGAAACTGTTCGCTGAGGACCTCTGAGAAAGCTGAGCAACCACGGTGCCGCAGGGTGCCGGTGGGTGGAGAATGACGTAAACGGAAACGATTACAAACCCCACGAAAGGGCCTTGGGAGATTGGACCGTCCTATGGCAGAATGGGCATTTGGGGGGGGTCACTGAACACCACAGTTATGTGACCGTTTGAGAGTTTCACTACAGCTTTGGGGATCCAGGCCACTCATGGCTGGCTGGTCGATCAGGATCACCGTGAAGTTCTGAAATACTATGGGCTTCAGGCCAGTGCTCCTGCTTCAAGTCTGTGCTACCCTGCTTTTTGGGCTGGTTCCGGCGGTTCTGTCGACGGTTGCCGCCTTGCATAGCCTGCCAGTCAACACAGAGGACCCGAAGCGCTAGTGGGACTGGACTGGGGTTGCTCTGATCTAAAGCCTTGGTAGCTGCTGAAGCATAGCATGCTGGTTTAAACCAGTTCCTGCTTTGCCAAGACCTTTTTTTGCTTCCAGGAAGTTCCTGCTTTGCTTGAACTACCAATGGTCCAATGGTTGCTTCGTGGGTTTCGTGAAGATCTATACCTGGGGTGAAAAATATGTGTCTTGTCCTGCTGGAATCACAAAGCCGGGAGGCTATGGAACAGCCCACGGGGCCCATGGCTCTAAAAGGTCATGACTCATACGCGTGAGGAATTCTGACAGTGAAAACCTCCATGCAGAAGTTGCAACTGCTTGGTTCAGCGATGGCATATCGCTCAAACAGTGAACAATTAGCGATAAACAGGGATCCCGCATGCAAACAAGGTCAGAAACTGATGATGGCTAACACATCCAATCCGATCTGGCTAAAGTACAATACTGTATTTCATCCACCTCAGATGGGTCAGCCTGTTTGGTTGGCGGTTACTCGCCCCACAATGAATTGCAAGGATGGCAAAGACGTCCCATGCATTTGATAGTCCAGTCCATTGGATCTCCAGTCAATCTCCAACATCGACTGCTTACTGGATAAGAACCACCACTCCTCTTGGCTAAGAATGGTTCCTATTGGTTGGTCATGGGGAGACTGGACCCCCCCGGCGAAACAGCTCACTGGAGCCCCTGCCACTGCAGAATCATCTCGGCAACTGCTCCTGGTTGCGGAGGATCTGCCGCAGGCTTTGGAAAACAGGCCTTCTGTTGGTCATGCGGCATCGAACCCACCTGAAGTTGCCCATCAGATCTCTCAAAACAAACTCAATTGAAACGCCAGCACTCAGATGATGGATAATGATGAATAACGATCAAATAAGAAAAAATGCCTCAGCCATCATCTACAGTATCGCATGCCTCTTGCCAGTATCACAAGCCATCGACACCAACAGGCCATGATTTATACTGCCACCGATTGCAATGATAGCCCGTCATTATAGAGAAATGATCTGCTTATAGTGGATCTTACATGGCTATCTTTGCTTGAGGGTATGGCATTCCATCAACCAAGCATTGATAAAAAAAATTGGTTGGTAGCCATGATTCAGCAGG
>VSDK01005084.1:77127-87127 GCA_009767595.1 Symbiodinium kawagutii | reverse complement strand
CCTATTGGTTCCCGATGAATTCCATACAAACTCCCTATTCACTTCCTATCAACTTCCTGTTGACCATTCACCAAATCACTTGCAAAGGTGAAGCACTTGGAGCATGACGGATGCTATGCCCTGGGCACCCGGACGGCCAAGACACATAGCCGCCGGCCAAAGCGAGGCCTCGATGGGTGCTTCGGGTCTTCAGAAGAGGAGGTCTTAGTCACTGTGCAAAATCATCACCACCACCACCGACAACAACAACAGCAAAAACATGACAACCATGAATATGAAAAAGACAACCATGCAGTTGACGATGAAGAGGACAACAACAAAGACAACGACCACAACGACCACAACAGACTGGAGGGGCAAGAATGGCTGGCTAAGCTTCCGATTGCCTCAAAGGTCTCATGACAATCACCCATACATCTAGCTATCCAGAAATAGCAATTTGATACCCTTAAAGAATCCGATGACGTAGATTGATGTAGATACGCCAAAACAATCACTCCAACATGGTACAACCGTGAGAGGATCAGCTGCCCCAGTCATCGAGCTCTGAAGCCTTCTAAACTGTGGCTCCACCGCCATTGGCTGGGCAACACCGCCCGTAGGATCAGCGGTACACAGCTGTCGAGCCAGTGCAGCCGTCATGGGGGCCGTGGGACCCAAGGTTAGACTCAATGAGCTGGTTGATGCTGGACAGACTTGGCACCCCGGAACCGCCGCCATGAAAGATTGTTTCGACCCATCGCTTCTATCTTTACTCCTCAATTGTGTAAGATCCGACTAGCAAGAAATCAAGATTCGTTATGGTTCGCAATGGTAGATGCTAAATCATTATTAAGCATTAAAGATTACTACAGTAGACATCATAATTCATCTTCAATCTTAACCATTGATAAGCATTGACCCTTGATTGTTCGACAGGTTACTATCTCTTGAATCCCCTCCATTCCAAGTTCCTACTTGGAGGTGACACTTATCCGATCTTGTGAAGAGGCCACTGCATAGCCACTGATTCGTGGCCGATTGGTCACAGTTAAATCTGAGATACACAGTGCAAACATATTGCTTTGTGATGACAGCATCTCAAACATACAATAGCTTCCAAGTTTTAGAAGGAACAATGACTGGTAAAGGTAAAGGAACTAATGATTGGCTACGGTTCATGGATGAACCGTTGCGAACTCGGGTGATCTTTGGATTTCTTCGGCCCAGTTTCAACCCCTGAGTCAGTCTGTTCCTTTTTGTTCTATCAATTTTCAAATGTCATTTGTGGCGCTGAAATTCAGTCGGACTCTGCCATGCGCTTGAATTGCTTCACTCAACTAGGATCTGACTGAAACCTATACCATCAAACCAATTGAGATGAAATCAGATGAATTCCTTCGGTGCTGGTTTTGACCACTCTACAGCAACAATCACGGGCAATGTCAAATCTGTATCTGGGCTGCTGGAAAGCATAGTCCTGCACAACAGCTTTGCCTTCACTGCAGCATAGATAAATATTTCTTCAGCCTCCGTAACCTCTGTAATGTCAAAGAAGTGTTTCAAACCTGCTGTGGAATCCACGATTGTTTCAGGAGCTGTCGGAAGAATCAATGGTAGCCCCAATCAAACAGGCAGGTCAATACAACACCTACAGTGCCAATAAGGCCTCAAAAACCTGTTGTTGGGTTTAGATTCCCATTGATGTTCAATCAAACCGTAGCTGCTCTCTCAAGCCTACAAAAAAGTCATCTATCCACTCAAACCATAGCAATAAGAAAAGCGTGACTGGGCACTGTCCATCTGTTCAACTTGCCACTTCTCTGGACGACATAAAAAAATGTCCGATACACTGGGCCGCTGGCAACTACCCCCGTGGCGGCATGTAAGCACATAAAGACCAAAGATTGGAGGGTTCATACAATCGAAGCAGGGGCATTCAGCCATCAAACCTTGATATAACCAACATCCACCACGTAGATGTTAGGTTGAGGCCTTAGACCATGGCCAGTCATATGGCGCGATCGAACACATATCACCTCTGTTTTGCAAGGACAAACCTGGATCTCATGGGTATTTGAACAAACCAGGCTCATCTGCGTTCTGCGGATGATGATCTGAAGTGCATATTATGAAACTAATACACATGTGTAGTTGAAGAGTTGAATGCATTTATGCATATTTATACATCAATGAGCATATCTTTCATGTCTGTATCTACATATACATATCCACAGAGATCTACAAAAACATGTCATTTACCATCGCGCCGCACATCGCCGCGAGGACAGGCCGAATCGGCCCCAGTGTAGCGGCGGCACTGGGCCGAAGGCACCAGCTGTGCAAGTGGAACTCTGGCCGCGAAGCTCTTTGCTTTGTTGTGCTTCTGGTTCTGGTTATGGTTATGTCAGTTATATCTTGGTTATGGTCCCTATGGTTGATTGGTTGGTTGGTTGGTTTGTCGGTCATGGTCATTGTCATAGTCATGGTCATAGTCATGGTCACAGTCATTCATGGTTTTGGTTGGTTGGTAGGTTATAGTTGGTTGGTGTCAATCGAAAATGTGCGAAAAGTGAATGTCATTTGATTGCTAGTACAGCAGAAATATGCGAAGTATTGGCTCGTCGTTCCTCCAACAGAGTGCGATGTGTCTTCAATGCAGGTTGTACCTTCTATATACATGCTACGAAGGTTCGGGTGGCGATGGCAATCTATCCGTGTACAAGTATGTGATGACCACAGGAACCAACAGCAGGTCCACGTCCCACAAAGGGGCACTTACCTTTCCAAAATAACCACAACGAGGATAGTAGGTACACCCAGCCATCCCAAAAAATGCCTGGTTGGTTGCATCCCAGGCATTGCAACCAGTAGATCCTGGAAAGTGTACGCGCAGGGCAACGCTGTCAAGCACAAGAGTTTCTAGTTGGAAATGACCCCTCCCAAACACCATCGAAAGGGACACAACTGACACCTTGACTCCAGTGCCTGCTACAGGTGAGCGTATGTATGAGTGGTACAGTAGTACTGCGACTGATTCTGAGGCCATTGGGATGCATAGAGCTTGGACTTCTATGGCTTCTATAGTCAAATGATATCCCAAGTCTGTGCCCGTGCGCTTCCAGTTTCTGAGCAGCGGCCAGAGCACCACAGGTGGAGAATTACGGGCTCATCAGCACTCAAATTTGACAATGTGTCATGTGTATCAGGCGAGATTCGCTCAAGAGATTACCATCACACAGTTGCCGGGCGCGCTCAATTTGAGCAACACAACAAAGCGCGGTTCACCGCTGTTGAACCGCTGAAGCCATGGCCATGGAAAAATCAATTGATTTCAAACGTCAGGAATGAGCGCACCAAACCGGACACCATGTGATGTGGAACATCCGAAAATCAGCTGGCTGGGCTGCTAAGCCACTGCCCAAAGTGGTCGTTTTTCTTGTGGAAGCTACCTACAAAACCAGCGACGGCGAGGCTCCCAGCAGTTGGCTGGTTCTAATGGCGAATAATCAAGGATTAATGGTTAAGGGTGGTTAAAAGTTAATGGTCAGAAGTTCATGATTAATGATTAGTATATAGGAATGGCTGGTTATAGCAATTAATGGTTCATGATCGGTTCATGATGATGGTTCATAGTTGATGGTTCAATGAGAACCTCAACAGGTACTTCACCCCCCACCTACTTAAATCACAATTTTAAACTGGTCTCACGGTGTCCACATTGAGCTACTGTGGCACAACTGTGGTGGCAACATGAGGCACTTCATGGGGATTCTTCGAAGAAAATTGCACAAGAATGAGGATGCAAACCACCAACGGAGATTTAAACTACTAATGATGAGGCTGTGACCAACGGAGTCGGGGAGACATCAACAAGCTATTCCATGGTCACGATCAACGGACACAAGCTATTGGAGTTGTTGCACCTAAACTCAACCCAAAGGATGTTTTAAGCTACCGTCCAGCAAGCTATATCCAACCCGTTCATTTGTTTTTCAATATCAGTGGTTGATCCCCATGATCATGACCAACCAAACCAACCAAACCAAAAAAAACGAGCAAGCAAGCAAGCAAGCAAGCAAGCAAGCAAGCAAGCAAGCAAGCAAGCAATCAATCCAATCGACAGCCACTCGCAGGAAGTCCATCGGTTTATCAGCACATGATTTTGGCTTCACCATTATTCCAATCTGCCCAGCCCCATCACCAACTCAACTGCTCTGCAGCAACAACAGAAACTATTTCAACCAAATCTTCTTGAGCAGAAGTTTTCTGCAAATGATAGCTTATACCTCTACTTCAGCAAATGATAATTTGAACATCGTCGAAAGTCTGTAGTCCTAAAAGCTGGTCCCAAATGTTGATCAAGCTGCACTTGCACCACCTAAGCCCATTTCCTGGCTCCCAAACGTCCAGTCCCAACACTTGCAGCCTTTAAAAGCGTCGCGGCCACAGCTAGAGGTGGGATTCCTCCTCCATGGCCTCCAGGCAAGAAACTGGTATAGAACCTGATGGGCTGATGATTAAGAACTGTTGCTGACGGCTAACAGTGGCTGTTTAAAATGGCTGAAGGTTGGTCAAGGTTAACAATCAGCCACTAAGATGGTTGACAATGGTTGTTAATGCTTCAAGATTGGTTGGTCAAGGTTTACAATGGCTGCTGCTGGTTGACAATGGTTGCCGATGGTTGAGATAGTTGTCGATGATGGGACTGGTTGCTGATGTTTAACAATGATTGTTGCTGGTTAGCAACAGCTGTTGATGGCTGGCAATGGTTGTGATGATAAGTATAGGTAGTGAATATTCTAGTTCATGGCAATTTTGAATGGTTTGCAATGGTTGCAAATGGATGAAAAAGGTTACATAAGAATGCATATCTATATAAATGACAGCACCTCCATGTTGCTCATGCTAGAAATGTCCGTAATTTGGGATGATTGGGCGCGCCGCCATTGGTGGATATCCCAAGTTTTTCCCATTTCAAAAAAATACACATATCCACGAGCACAAGATGCAAAATCCTATCTATTTGTAGATTTGGACCATGTGGGATCGTATTTGTAGATGATCCAAAATCGACATATATATATATATATTTATTTATTTATAAATGGATCACAGACTGTCAACAGGTTCCAGCGCCTTCAAGGTCTCCAGGTGACTATCGCTGAAGGATCGCCTCATTGAGGTTCCAATGGGCATGCCATCATCGTCATCCTCAACCTCCTCCACCTTGGCAGGGGGCGTCGTTGCTTTTGAAAAACCAAATCTTTGGAGAAAATCCCAATAGAACCAACTAGGCGCGGCTGAACCCATCATCAGTTTCGGGTTCAGCTTTGAATCTCTGAACAGTACCGCAGCTTGTAATACCATATCCACTTGAATTCAGTACTGTCAAAGCCCATTGTAGCCCACCTCCTGTGTAACTTCCATGAAGGTTCGCCGAACCCGCAAGGCTACCTTGCAGTCCAGTACAGGTCGCCCGTTGCCTGCTTGCAGCAGCAAACACTACACACTGCAGCTGCAGTTGTCTAACAGCATCCATACGGAAATCAAGAGGATGATTGAAGGAAAAAAACGAGAGAGAAACAAAGCGGTGGAAGCAGAGGGACCATGATGCACTGAATGACGAAGAGCGAAACACCAAAACCAGAACACAACCCCGAAAACATGACCACAGCACCACCAAAACACCGCCACCAGAACACTACAACCGAAACACACAATTAGAAGACCACCACGACTAAAACAGCACCAAAACACTACCAAAACACCACCCAGAACACACCAATGCCAAAACACAGCCACCATAAAACACTAACGCCTAAGCACCACCAGCAGAAAACACCAAAACCGAAACACCAGCAGAAAGCACCGGACCATCGCCAAAACCAGTAGCAGAAATGACCAGGTGATGATGATGATGATGATGATGATGATGATGATGATGATGATGACGATGACGATGATGATGATGATGATGATGATGATGATGATGATGATGATGATGATGATGATGGTGATGTAAATTGATGATAACAATGATAACTTTGATAGTTGGCGAAAATGAGTCGGGGATGACCAAGATGGCAATGATGATGAGCAGGGAGGCAAAGGCGAGGCAGGAGTGGGACCACAGCCTAAAACAAGAACCCCACACAACGATGTGAGGAATACCCCACCCTTGCTTGCACTTCATGATGGGGAACCCATTCACCAAAGAATTCGGTAAGTTGCGTGTTCGAAAGATCTGACTACTCGCACTGCCTGCGTTCCATCATCATTGGTACCAACACCCTATTGTTTTTTTCACAAGCCCAACTTGACCAAAAATAGGAGACACAATATGCTCAGGACATTGAAACAAGACACATCTGAACCTGCCTTCGTCTTTCCGAGGCAAAGCTTCAAAAAGGATGGAGTCTCCTACGCTTCATGGTTGGTGTCACACTAATACCAACCACTGAGGAGACACATCTCAGAACTGTTGGTCCGGGTCGCGGCTGGGCCCATGTCATGGTTCTTATCGTGCAGAGTTACGAGCAGCTTTCACTTTTTGGAAAAGCCACTGGCTTCAGCACCAGCAGCAAGTATTTAGAGTGGCATGGTCGCTAAAACTCCACAGACTCATCTCTTCCACCAGAAACCCCCTAAGTCATTTGGGGTCATGGTATACCATGCACAACGGAATCTTCTGATTCACAGGAACACATGATATACAAATCAAGTCATAGAAAAAACGAGCACCATCGAACAATCAACCACTGGCCAGGATACACTATGCTGACCCTCAACTGGCCATGCAGGGATAGCCTTTCCCAAGGGCATGAAATCCAATTCCCCATCTGCCACACGATGGTTATACCATCAATATTTACAAAGCTCATGACGATCCGCATGATAATTTTGAATTGAACCAGCAAGTATTGGGTATGAGAAGCTGGTAATTGCTACCTGGGTGTAGATTGGTGCTACAGCTGTTGGTTAAAGATTGGGATTCAGATTGCTTTCATCCCGAGCTCCCCGTGCCCACCACTGAAGCAGCTCTACATGCAGATCAAGGCGTGAAAAAAGAAACTGCTATACAACAAACTTCGAGCAGGGGTACAGGTGGATTATGAAATTTAGAACTCCCCCCATACGGGTATATATATATATATTACAAATATTTAATGACATATACATATAACATCATATACTGTAATTAACAGTTGTATCCAATAGGATTGTTCTCCGTTCAACTATTCCGGCGACCTGCGCCTCCTGCAACTGGAGAGCCATGGAAATGCGACAAACAGCTGGAGCCATCACTTTGTGTCCATCTATTCAGCGCGGCTGGAAAAGTTGTGCTCTAGAGCGATCAGATCCAGTTGATTAAAACCATCAGCTGTTGGTTGAAACCATCCGCCAGCACCTTCTCGGATCAAAAACGTGGAGCACAGCGGATGCAGCTCCTTGTTCGCCGTTTTCCGGCGCGGCAGCGCGCTCGGCGCTGAAGGCATCCCCTTGGGATTCCTGGCAGCTCGGTGCTGGGGAGAGCTGACCTCGCTGATGTAACCAACACTGGGGAGCTGAGGTATCAATAAGCCACAAGGCTATCAGCACATTGGATCTGTTTGGTTTAGTTGTACCAAAAACAATGATGCGGGGTCCAATAGGAGGCCATGTCATGTCCAGTATCCGTGGATGAACCCTTCATTTCGTTGGAGAGCCCCTCGGGGTGAATTCTTCACCTGGTCGGGTTACCCCGCGCTGGACATCATTTGGTGGTGTCGTTGGCTGTAACTATGGGCTGTTCTCTCCTAAGCTTTTGTAGTCAAATTGTTTTCTCAAAACCGTGGGCATTTGCGACTCGCTAACCCACACCCTTCAACCTGCTGTTCCGATGCCACGGTGTCAAAAGCAAATGGAGAAGCAGTCCCACTAGTTTTGAAGAAATCCTCACAATACGATACGGTCATCTCCAACTCAGATTGCATATCACGACAAACCAAACCAGCCATCAGTTGTGGCCAACAGATTGGACCAGGCTCCAAGGTTTGAACCACTCCACTTCGAGGTTGATCATATCATGGTTCATAACCAGCTGATATCAAGTTCTGTCCCACATCATTCCGCTTGTGCATTTCGGCCATTGTACCACCTTTAACACCCACATCCTGTAATCCCATATGGTCCAACTATATGTTCGGCAATCCCATCCTGGTCGTCGCTATGGTCCCATCAACCCAGAGAAAGGCACCTCTTGCGTGTAGTACACGTCTGCAGGGTAGGCCTAACCCGGGGGCATCCAGGGTCTGCAAGGACACAATCTGGATACTGATGCAACACTGTCATGAATTCGTGGAGTGAAAGTGGAAAATGGGTATCCTCTTCCTTTAGCTTGAGCATTGCTTTGACAAAACCCAACTACGGGTGTGCATTCATAGGTTCGGCACTTTATGTGGTACTACCTTGCGCAAAATTTTGTTGCTATGTACAACCTTTGCTACTCTTACTGTATCTTAGTATCATTCTTACAGCACGAAGTAAAGAGGCAATGCTGTCGGTCTTGTACTTACAGAATCTTGCAAAAAAGTAGCATGGTTGTGCACAGCTGTGTGTGTGTGTATCTTTACATATCGTAAAAATGTGCATGTCACAATATACTGTGTATGTATGTATGTAAATATATATATATATATATAAATATATATATATGTGTGTGTGTGTGTGTACATATTCATACATAATGATGGCTGACTACGCTAAACCACGGTCATATAATTGATGGTCAAACATGGTTAATGGTTGATAATGGTTATGTACGTTCGTATATCCGTTGGTCTTGCCGGGCTCCTCCCGGTGTTGTACCAATGCTTACTCAGCCTCGCCTGCATCTGGCTAAAGTCGAAACCCTGCATGACCTGAACGGCTGCCACTCGGTCATGGATTGAACTAAGCCAACAGCGATGATTGATTATCAACAACAGCCACTAATGACTAGGATTAATGTTCAATGTCTAGTAATTATTGGTGATTACTGTACTAAATACGAGTATATACTGGTGAATAGTCAGCCCAGAACGGTTAGGCAACAGGCACTGGTTGGTGCTCCTGATGGTTGGTAGCTGGTTGAGTGGTACGAGCAAATGTAAATCAGCCGTCAATTGTGAATGATAACCACAGATTACTAAGCCAAGAATGGACAAACAGGATTAGTGAACAGCCGTGCAAACAATTGCAAACAATCAACCATTCATGATTAATACACAGGCCATTCATGATATCATGCAAATATCATGGTCGAGGATATAATCAACTGCAACAGACAGATCACCAAATCCACCAAATCTTGGAAGTTGATAGATAGATAGATAGATAGATCTATCTAATAACGTGGGGTGTAGACAAGCTAATGACAATCGGGGCCATACCTTGTTGTTGTGCCTCGAAGCAGCCAAAGGCCATGATGTGAATGCTTGGTTCATGTTGGAATGGCCATCCACGGTACAATTTAAGAGATGAAATATGTGATGATGATCCTAATCATGTTGATGAGAGGATGGGGATGACCGCCGCAAGCGCAAACATGTGTATATAGATATATACATATATGTGTATATATATATGTATATGTATATATATGTATATATATATATATATACGTGATATTTGTTGACAAACATATGGATGTGCAGTTGCCGGTGTACAAAAGAGCCATGTTCTGAACCCCTAGTTCATGGGCTTACAGTGTATTGCATGTATATCATGTATAAATTGGTAGGTCTGCAACCTCAAATAAATGAAAGAAATCAAAAGTTGACGTCTTTTGAAATGGGGAATACACCTACCCATCCAAAACTAATTGTGATTGCAGCGTAAATTCGAGTCTATCTACTTCTGGTACCGAATTTATGAGCAACAACCTGTGAAATGGCAGCCTGTACCAACTTGTTGTTGTGAGATTGTCTGTTCAGCTGCCGTTGCAAGTAAGCACTCGTTGCACCTCTTTGTGTCACTGAACGCACTGTTGTCCTGAGTG
>VSDK01005084.1:58966-70631 GCA_009767595.1 Symbiodinium kawagutii | reverse complement strand
CATGTGAAATGGCAGCCTGTACCAACTTGTTGTTGTGAGATTGTCTGTTCAGCTGCCGTTGCAAGTAAGCACTCGTTGCACCTCTTTGTGTCACTGAACGCACTGTTGTCCTGAGTGTAGTGATGACCCAAGTGTTCCTTGAGCCAACGTCACATGTTGGAGAGGGAAACTGTACATGATACTTAACACAACCCACCAACCAACCAACCAACCAACCAAACAACCCACCCACCCACCCACCAACCATCCATAGCCAACAATACGTCTTCATAAACCACCAGCCGGACCAACCAGCCGCACCGCCCTGGCACCTCCACGGGCCAAATGGGATACGTCCACACCGAGCGCAGCTCTGCGAAGCCGTGGGCGAACTTGCACTTGGGATCCGTGCATCTCCTCGCGGCCGCAAGTCACCGATCCAGCGGTGGTCTAAGCGATGCACCCTTTCTGGGAGGGTAAAGACCTGGTGGAACTGTGGGAGGTGATGGTCTATGTGGTCGACTTCCATGAACCGGCACCCAAAAGCCTGGGATCTTCCAGACATGGAATGGGATGGCCAAGAGCACTTGATTCAGCTGGTGAGTGGTTTGGTACAGTACCCTCTTCACGGTCAAAGCTTTACCTGAAGACAGGTTACGCTAATAGTGAACCCAGGCTGATCTTTGTCATCTTTTTCAGGGTGGTCGGAACATTGTGGTATGAGTCGGTATGATTCTGTGGGATCTTTCTTCAACTAATATACATCCAGTCAGCTGGAACGAGCTGGAACCTGGTCAAGGGTTGCTGCTTCCACTTGTAGGTTCACATGCCTCTTCTTCCACTGATGGGTCCTGTTTCCATTTCACTTGTTGCACTGCCAACAACCTGTCTTGCTCATGAGCTCCCATGAGGGCCTGCGGAAGTAGTTGTAGCACATCTTGGTCTTGGCCAGGTCCGGCATGGGCATCAACTCCTCTTCACTATGCGCGAAGGGACAATTTGCACCTGGCACAGCTGCCACACTCGTGGTGTGTCGAGGGGTCAGTGGAAGAAGTTGCTGCCGTTGCACCTAAGAAAAGATCTCGAAATACAAAGTGTGATCAAAAATAGTGATATCCTGCCGTTGATTAGGATTAGTAGTGGTGGGGATGATTGTCATTATCATTATCATTATCATTAAAATTATCATTCTTATTTTTCCACATTGTTATCATCATCATTGTTGTGATGAATGGTGATCATAAATGGTGATTGTGATGGTGATGGTGATGGTGATCGTGATCGTGACGGTGACGATGACAGTGACAGTGGCCGTGACATGATGGTGACGGTGACGGTGAGGCTGAGGCTGAGGCTGAGGCTGATGCTGAGGCTGATGCTGATGCTGATGATGATGATGATGATGATGATGATGATGATGATGATGATGATGATGATGATGACGATGCTGTGAGGTTTTTGAAGAAAATGATCATGGCGATAAAGCAGTACTGAAATAAATGATACTCCATGACCGTGTTGCCATGACATGATGATCAAGACTGCAACATGGATGACGGTGACAATGACAATTAAGAATTGTACTATTGGAAAATGTTCAATGTAGTCACGGAGTAATATCCAAATCGTTGGGATAGTCATATTGTTATTTCCATACCTAGTTTGCTGTATACCAGGTCCAATGTAGATTGAACATAGTAGTATCAATCTACTTGTATATATGAAAAGATTATAGACTCAATATAGTTGAATATAGTCAATATACTAACTGACTATTTGGATGTCCAACGAAACATCGGTCACGTGACACCAGGCTTCATGACTTACAAAGGATACATCAGGCTCCATTGAAAACCACGGCCCTCCAGGCCTAGCTCACAACGATTCTTCTTGTGGTTAGCGCAACGCTTTGTCTTTCGAAACCTCGGATTGATCTCCCTTGATCTCCCCAGTTCCAAAAGGTGAAGCCACAAGCAATAGCTCGTGGAGACACGACAGGCCGGCCGGACAACAGGGATTCTGATGGCAGCGCCACTGAGATGTCATGGGAATACTAGCCAATAGTATTAAATCAGGGTCAATCATCTGGTAAACTGAACCCATCCAAAAATCTAATATTTCATAGAGGTAAACAGCTTTCATCTAAAGCTGCCAAAAAGTGGTGGTAGCTATCGTTCCAGTTGGTCGCTTGGTTTCTGAGGTGTGGTTTCTCCTGCTTGCCGCGTGTTTTTCCTCGGCGAAGGACAGCCCCAGTGGCCAGAACTCCAGCATCGCTTGTTGATACCATTTCGCTACCAATAGGCCCATGATGTATTGTTGAGTGCCTATGGCCCCTACGATCCTTATCATTGCAGTAAACCTTTATGAACCACAGCAACCACCCGTCATATAACCAACCAACGAACCAACCAACCAATCAACCAACGAAGCGTGCTCGGTGACCTGCTGCCATGCCACTGACCTTTCAGCTGTTGCGGCGACAGCATGGTGTTCACAGCATTCACCGCCCACTGCGAAGGCATCGCCTCGGTGCCATCATGACCAGCTTGGGCTTACGATGGCTTAGGGCTGGGGTTCACTGCAGGGTGAGCTGCTCATCGATCGATTACGGCTACATTGACCTCAGGAACTGAAGAATTGCTGATTGATGGAAATTGGGTACATTGACCTCAGTCACCAGCTCCTCAAACTGACTTCAGTCGGCCCTGACAGGCCATAAACAGCACCACACAGGTATTTTCAGTGGTCCGATGTGTCATGCATCATCAACTGTTCTCCAGCATTCCAATTTGGAGGACTTGAAACATGAGTCCAAGCACCCGTGTCACTCTAGGGGTCATCCGTACTTAGCACAAGAGTCGTGGTCGAACGACCAACAGCAGCAGTGCATGACTTCCCAGTTGCCATGTTGTCACTTCTCCCCAGCTCCTTTGTTCCCCTTCAACCGCTATGAAGTACCATCAAGCACCATCAACCACAACGAACCATCCTCAACAACTATCAGTGGTGAATCATTATCTATGCAATATCAACCATTATTATCACACAACCATCAATTATTATTATCATTGCTTATTAATCATCATGAACCACTGATCTAAGCAATATCAGCGGCTATTCTCCACTAGGAACCACCGTTAAGCACCACGGGGCCTGATGAATCACCAAGCGACGTTGCGGATCACCACGGCTTGGATCCGATCTCCGCTCTGAACCCACTGAGCCGTTAGAGCCTGGCACACCGTGCTGGGTTGCGTTGTGTGTTGACGAGTAATCCATATAAACCCATCAGAGTTATGGTGTTTCTGCTGGCTAATCAATATGAAAAACTAATCAATATGAAAAACTTTTAACCATTAATCAATCATGTTTGCTAATGGTTTTCTAATGGTTTTCTAATAGTTTCTGCTGGTTTCCAATCAATAATGGTTTGACATGGTTTGACTATTTAATGGTTTCTAATCTAATGGCTTTTCAGATTTGATGGCAACTGAAACCACTATGATTTGCCCAGATATGCTCGTTTTGCTCGGATGGGATATGACTTGCTTCATTGTTTATGACTGAACCCACGTTCACAAGTCATCCCACGGTGTTGTACAATCCCAGCTGAAGCTGCTGAGTTTGATCCCAAGTGGTATGGCGATGTCACTGCGAGCTGCGTGAAACCGACAGTGTCGTAGGTGGCAGCACCACTGATTCACGAAGTCCTTGCATAACCACCAACAAAATTATGCATGAAAACCAGCGAAGGGGAAGGTATAAGAACTTTGGATCGCTGCAACACACATCTGCCGATTGAACCCTTCAACTAGCAGAATTGGCGGTCTGTAAATGTAATATAAGCAGCAGGAACAGGAACTAGAGTCGACGTTGCAACATCAAGCTGCAGTGGTGTGATGCAAAAGAAAAACAGCTCATCCAGGGAAACCATGGACGCTTTACACCAAGAAACTGCCGCCACCCATTGGTCGAAGCCGCATCCTGCTTGTCCCCCAAATGACCAGTTACTCATCTGGCTGTTGGGATGTCCCCCGGGAAGCCACCACCGTGGGATGGTTGACATGTCCGCGGCCACAGAGGGACAGCCATGGCCGAACTCGGCTCGCCTTGATGCCCTGAACCTCCGAAACAGAGATGTCCGCAGGCAGCTGATACTCCTGGTGACTGGAGCTGCTTTGATCAACAAGAATTGGAAAATGAGTCTGTACAAATTGTAAATCTAGATCTAAAATCTAACAATAAAAATCTTTATACATACTGTACACTATTTGTTAAAAGATTGGACAGATCCATGCATGCACAATGTATCACCTCCTGCAACATCATAATCATCATAGTCTTACGTCAATCAGCTAACCTGCCCTGAGTCAGCCAGCAACAGCCGATATTTCGCGGCACAAACAGATCTTGTAGCTCAAGCCATTGCTCAAAATTGCCAACAGAAAGATACACCATTGATGGTTTTTTGGCTGGCAATATCCGTAGATATTCATATGTATATATATATATGGCAATATGCAAAGCCATGAATCGTGCACCCCCAACCATCCCAATGATCCTTTCATTGAAATCACGAGCTTCAGCGACCATTTATGGACAAACCATTTCATCATCCGAGTTCCTCAGCCTTCAATAGCCTTGCAGCATAAGTTGAACACTGCGAGCATCTTGAGGTATTTGATCAAGCATTTTGGGTGGCAAGTGGTCCCTAGTCAATTAAAGGGCCACCATCTGGCGGCGTCCATGAACAAAGCGTATCCCACATGAATGATCAATACTAGCGTTCAAAAATGATCAGTCACTCCCGAGGCCCAATGCCCACACAATCGACCTATGGAGATGTTGCCCCTTGATGAACAGTTGACAATAGCTGATGATGATTAAGAGCAAGTGATTAATCAAATATTGTTGAACTACGATTGATTCATAGCAAGAATAGAAACAATTCTTGATGGTAGTGGTGTAGCCCGTTGCATCTTTCAGCTCTCCTGACAGAGACAACAGAAGAGAGAGACCTGGATGCGAGACGGTTCCGGCCCTCTCAACGAGAACCCACAAATGAAATGAACATTCAAATTTCACCATTTTGGTGCATTCCCTATAAATCATGGCTAACATTGGTCGGTTAAGTGGTATCACTATGGCTATGGACAAACCCATTTGATGCGGCTAAACTCTGGTAGCTGTTCGGCTGGACCCCTTCGGCTGGCTTCACCCTGAGATGGCTTGTGATTGGGATTCGTTGGATACACCTCGTCGTTTCCTTCTCCACTACTTCGTTGTCACTCTCCATGAGTTAGTCTCTCGGGTATTTCCGGGAACCCATGCAGTTCAGACATGTTCAGACTTAGTTTCTGGGGCGGTTCATCGTGAGCTTGACCTCCTATCACTAAAACAACGAAGGCCAACTGCGTTGCCTAAAGTTGCACAGCTCCCACCTGCGTTCCACTGTCTCTGGGTCGCAAAGTCGGGCAGGGCAGCTTGCCAACAGCTTGACAGCTCAATGTTAAATGTTTAAAAGTTTAAACCATGGTACCGAGTGTCCAGCCCTTTGGCCCCCATGCGAGGACTTATCAAACCACCAAGAAATAAAAAATCCAAGCTTCATCATACCTCTACTCCCGTAGCCTTCCCCACGTTGAAAATGAAAATATGTGAGTCTATGTACCTTTACTACCAAAGATTCCCAGGTGATCACTTCTGCCAAAGTCACAAAAACTGGATCGATGAAGTTGATGTTGGCGTAGGCACTGCCATCAGACTCCGCCATGATGTGAAGAAAGTCGAAGGATCCTGCAAAAGCATGCAAAAGCCAAGCGTGGTGAAATATGAGCTACCTGGGTTCCAATTGCAACATGGGTTCCAGTTCGCAACGTGAACATTTGCGGTCTCCTTGTGGATCTTGTAGACTCGAGGACAAAGAATCGCCAGTCCAAGATCTATGCTGTATCATGTTTGACAAGCCAAGCACATCAACCATCCTCAGCTATCCTTCGGGTCCACCCAACCCAGCATCTAGGATGGATCATTCTTAAGGGATTGATCATTTCTTGAATACCCGTAAACCATTCGTGAAAATGAACAGGGGGAACTGCCCATTTCCGAATCATAAGGGCCTGGATGAAAGCAGCGAAAAATGTCTTCAAACCGTGGCTGGATTCGAGGACCCACAAGCCATAGTCACACCAGTCGAATGAGTCATCCATGGCTATATTGTCATGATGGCGGCTGCGACGCCCCCAACGCGTGAAGGCAACCGCCATATTACCCCCTTATACCATCCCAAGAATCACCCAGAAAGGCAGCCCAACGTGTTGCCGCCAGATCTCACCGGTGAAATGTCCAAGTTGTCATGGCTCATTTCTTAAAGATCCCGTGAGCTCTGGTGAAACATCGGACTGCAATCCCTCTCATCACATTTGGCTCATGAGGTGTATGTAATCATTATCATCACAATCCCACATAAACGGCTTTGATTTTGGGGGATCCCCACAATTTCTATCAGCTGTTCCCCAACTGAAGCCCCGCAGAGACCGTCCTCCCAGACCCCAGAGATCCAACTGCCGGAAGAGCCCTGTCGCCGTTGTGTCCGGCGACAAGTTGGAGACCCTGACCTTGGGAGAAGGTTGAGCAAAGCAATGGACATCGCTAAGCCGCTAAGCAGCACCCAATTCACAAGAACCCATCCGGAAACCCATCAGGAAACCCATCTGGGGCCTGTTTTAGGGCTCTGAGCTTCCCACTGTGGTGATGCCCACTTCGGTGTCCGAGTCATGGACACCTGGAGTGCTCGAATCTCTGGTTGATAGCGGTGGCAGAATGCTTCAAAAATCAGTAGTGGCTAATCATGCATGGCAGTTTCACTACCACCAGAGATTCTGGCCTACAAGGAAGCTGCACATTTTGGGAGGGCATTGTTGGATTGAAAAACACCTTTGTCGCCTCTATGCCATCATCGGTATATGGCACAAATTGTCTAACAGGTTTGTGGGTGAAAACCATCGTGAATTCACATGCCGTGAACAGGCTGTTCCAACTTGCTTTCATGAGAATGACATGGAATGACTGTATATTGTTTCAATTCCTATGTGTTTGTTGATTTCTCAGATGAAATTGACCGGTTTTCACTCATCAGTTCCGTCACCCCTTTCCACGCCTAACTCTTGCAGCTGCTGCGCAAGAGGCACAAATTCTGGTGCACCAGCGCCCAGGTTACTTTTCACCTGTGACGCACTGCACAAACTGAAACTGGAAGCAACACATCCAATGGAGCATCTCAGCCGCATCCCAGCCTCCGTCCTCTTGGCCCAAGGGGCTACTACCTCTGACCACGCTCTTCTTTCTCGCTTCTCAGGTTTTGGAGCTTCCATCTGATTCTCAGCTGTTGCTCCCTCGCCTGGCCCTGATTCAGACCGCGAAGCTGCTTGTCGTGCATCTTCCTCGAGTCTTTGTAGCCTTTCTTTCACTTGTTCCTTGGCCTTGGGCATTTTCCCATGTCCATTTTCCATGTTGGGCTGGCTGGCTGCACGTCTGGGCATGTCATCTTCTTCCTTCACAGGAGGCTCTTCGGCAGTCGCTGCAACACTGACGGGCTTGGTGCCCGCGGTGCCCGCGGTGCCCGCCTTGGGTCGCGCCTTAGCCTTAGCCTCGGCGTTCCCCTGGCTGACCGCTCGCTCCAGCTTTGGAACCTGGGATGGCTTCGCCTTTGGCACCTGCTGCGCAGGTGCTTCACTGTGACCATTTTGGCTCTTGGCCGGAGAAGGCGGTACCGTAGGTGCCTCTTGCTGCGCTTGAAGCTGTTGCTGCAAACGCCTGCTGGCACTTTTTCGACTTCTTCGACCTTCTTCGAAGCCATCGGTCTGCGATGCCTCCTTTTTGTCGAAGCTTTCCTTCTCCTGCTCCTGGCAGCATCTGAATCACTTCAACATCCAGGTCCCAGCAAACATGCAAGAACAAAAAGAATGTGCCTCCTTCTGCACAGGTTCGTTTTGGGGATCTGGAACTTCAACCTGCCAAAGGAGAAAAGATATGTCATAAAGCGGCAATGCTTGCTAGTTCCTAAAGGCTGTCCTCAAAGAATTCAGTCAAATCTCGTGTGGTCACACCAACTACTGCCAGTTTTATTTGAAGATGATGAATTTCAACGCTTCTCAAAGAAGGTTGCTCCAAGATCAATCTTGAGAACTGAGTGTCTTCCAGTTGAATACCTGTTTGAAAAAGGAGTCTTGGGGGAACTTCCAATCTCTGCTTGAACGGCTTGCTCGACAACCGCCTCAGGATTCTCTTTTGGACACGAGGGCTCCTCCGCACTCGGCTCCTCGAGCTTTTCCTGTGCTGAGATCAGAGGTCAATCCAAGCGAGGGGTGTTTGCAAGTCCATGAGACTGCACAATTTCAATGTTATTCCCACATATTCCCACCATCAGTCTTAATAAATCCTAGATAGGCTCAGTACCTGTCGATACTTAAGCCACTGACATAGCGCATCAAAAAGAGTTTTGGCCCCCGCTCATGTAACGTTTTTTAGCATGCACCTTCTTGCTTTCATACTCACTCGTCTCGGTGGCTTGTGCAGCAACCTGTTCCACCAGATCTCGCAAAACATTTGCAAAGCAGAGGACGACCATCTTCCTGCATATACAACTTTCCTGGACCATCCGACCATTACATCTATCATTCTGTGCTGAAACATAGCTGGTTCACAAGAGTCCATAATGGATATCAACTGTGAGCAATTGTGAATGATGCTCAATAATTCTTGAGGACAATGCAGTAGTTGTAGAACGGTGGCGAATAGTGGCCAATGGTCGTGATCTCTCAGCAGCCTCGGGCTCATCGTTGTCAGCTTCTTGAGTACCTGCTCAGCCCAAAGGCCGAGTGGAGAGATCTGGCTGTTCACACACCTCTGAATGGTAAAATTGGCAAGTCAACTATGCTTCATTGATCTCCCGGTGTGCTGAAAACCTCAGACATCGGTGCTCCCTTTCATTGGCTGATCCACACCACTGACACCCACTCTTCAGTGACAAAGAATTGCAACCAAAGGATCAGCATTTGGAGCTGTATGGAACTGGGTAGCAAGGAATCACCAAAACTAGGCATGACTCATGATTTATGGGATGAATACAGTTCGCTGATTCATTGGCTGTTCATAAGCAAAGCCACAGCTGATATTATAAACATCCCTGATGCGTGGGCGGAGCACCCAATATGCTAGCTTCACACATAGCGAGAGAGACTTCGCAGCCGCAAAGCCACAAGAACCACTGGACCGCTGGCGCAAATCCCCGGCCTGTTACAACTTTGGCCCGCCTGACCACAGGGCAGCAACGTGACCAACTCTAGATGGTGCGCCCCCAAGCCTCAAAGTCACATATCAACATTCATATCTATGTTAGAACGGCAATCATGGACACAGGTCCCATTGCGGGATTCCAACTGTAGCCCTTCAAGTGAGCCAACTATTGCATTGTTATCATCTATTTGTCTATTCATCTTTCTACCTATCTATCTATATATCTATCTATCTGTCTGTCTGTCTGTCTGTCCGTCCGTCTGTCTGTCTGTCAAAACGCGCAACACCTGGGCTTTGCCCAGGAAGCATGTGGTAGTTCCTCTCAATTGAACATTGCTCAAAGAAATAGCGAAAAACTCTGGCTATACGTAGTGATTTTGGGTTTGGGGTTTTGGGGTTTTACGTAGTGTATAGGGTTTAAGTTTCTAGGGCGTAGGGTTTTGGGGTTCATGGTGTAGAGTTGTTTGCTGCTTAAACTTTCAAAACAACGCACAGGGTTTGAACATGTGACAGAAGTAGCAGGTCTTGTGACTCGGCGAAGCCCAGGCATTTGCCGTGTTTTTTTTTGGTGTGTGTGTATATTTATTTATTTATTTATTTATTTATTTATTTATTTATTTATTTATTTATTTATATATATATAGATATATATATATAGATATATATATATATATATATATATATGTTTTTTTTCTAATTTGTGAACATATATCCACACGAGCTGTCAGGTCCTCTTGATATCAACATTCATATCTATGTTAGAACGGCAATCATGGACACAGGTCCCATTGCGGGATTCCAACTGTAGCCCTTCAAGTGAGCCAACTATTGCATTGTTATCATCTATTTGTCTATTCATCTTTCTACCTATCTATCTATATATCTATCTATCTGTCTGTCTGTCTGTCTGTCCGTCCGTCTGTCTGTCTGTCAAAACGCGCAACACCTGGGCTTTGCCCAGGAAGCATGTGGTAGTTCCTCTCAATTGAACATTGCTCAAAGAAATAGCGAAAAACTCTGGCTATACGTAGTGATTTTGGGTTTGGGGTTTTGGGGTTTTACGTAGTGTATAGGGTTTAAGTTTCTAGGGCGTAGGGTTTTGGGGTTCATGGTGTAGAGTTGTTTGCTGCTTAAACTTTCAAAACAACGCACAGGGTTTGAACATGTGACAGAAGTAGCAGGTCTTGTGACTCGGCGAAGCCCAGGCATTTGCCGTGTTTTTTTTTGGTGTGTGTGTATATTTATTTATTTATTTATTTATTTATTTATTTATTTATTTATTTATTTATTTATTTATTTATTTATATATATATAGATATATATATATAGATATATATATATATATATATATATATGTTTTTTTTCAAATTTGTGAACATATATCCACACGAGCTGTCAGGTCCTCTTGATGAAATATTGCACCGCAAACCACCCTTGAGTTCTGAACCATCCGATGGCAGAGACCATCAGCAATTTTGGGGTCAAACTCAGATGCCAGAAGAATCCCGCAACCATCCGATGACAAGACTGTGCCAAGGACCTTGGGAAGGGGAAGTGATAGCCTTTGTCTGAAATCATGGATACAATCAATACTGTGTATATAGTTTTGCAAATCTTGTCCCTCAGGAAATCCTTGCAGCGAGAGCACCGACAGCTGATATCTTGGTGATCATGATAGACAATAGAAACGTGGACCATGATGGGAATGATGATCATAATATATCATAATCATGATCAATGATATAAATGATCAATGATCAATGGTGAATGATGAACAATCGATGACAAACATCATTGGCATCACAAGCTGCTGATGGTCGAGACATGCTGAAGATGGGACCCTGCCTCGCTTTGGCCGCCTGCTTCCTCTCCCTGCGCTGGGCTGCGGCCTTTTCTTTGGCCTGGACCAGGGAGGAGCTATGTGCCGTGGTAGCTATGACCACCGGGGTGACACCGGGGGAACTCCAACCATTGTGACTTATGATATGTAACTACCACAGTTGGAAGGTGCTTGTTTACCCACTGCGTAAGTAAACAATTATCCCGGCAAGAGACCCCAAACAGTGAGATGGGGGGAAGTGGGAAAAGGACACAGCAAGAACACTTATTTGAGCACACATATGAGCACACATGTGAGAGCACACATATGAGAGCACAGATATGAGAGCACACATATGAGAGCACAGATATGAGAGCACACATTTGAGCACACATATGAGAGCACACATATGAGAGCACAGATATGAGAGCACAAATATGAGAGCACACATATGAGAGCACAGAGATGAGAGCACAGATATGAGCACACATGTATGAGCACACATATGAGCACACATATGAGAGCACACATATGAGAGCACGCATATGGGGACACACATATGAGAGCACA
>VSDK01005084.1:48321-58605 GCA_009767595.1 Symbiodinium kawagutii | reverse complement strand
CTTATCCTATGCTATCTCATCTTGTCTTATCTAATATTGTATTATCTATCTCTATCTATCTCTATATCTATCGATCGATCAATCTGTCTGTCTGTCTACCGATCTATCCATAAACACAGCTAGGCCACCACTAGTTGGTATGTTGTCATCAGTTGATAAGAAAAATCATGTTGCGCAGGTTGGCTCAGGAGAGCAATGGCTATCTCAGCCAGTCCCGTCCCTACGACTTAATCGCGTGAGCTAACATGTGAGAGCACACATGTGAGAGCACACATATGGGCACACATGTGAGAGCACACATATGGGCACACATGTGAGAGCACACATATGAGAGCACACATATGAGAGCACACATATAAGAGCACAGAAATGAAAGCACACACATGATCACACAGATGAGAGCACACATATGAGAGCACACATATGAGAGCACACAGATGAGAGCACACATATGAGAGCACACATATGAGAGCACACATATAAAAGCACACATATGAGAGCACACATTTGCGCACACATGTATGAGCGCACATGTGAGCACACATGTAAGAGCACACATTTGCGAGCACATACGAGAGCACATGGCAGCACACATTTGACGGCACATTGGTGCACTCACAAGAGAGAACTCTTGACAAGATCTCGTCAAAAGCGAAAATGAGCACCGCGCGAAGGCGAGAGCGATCCGACACGCACCAAGTCCGCAGAGGGTTGCACGAGCGAGATCACAATGCGCACCGCGCGCAAGCGAGCACGATCCGACACGCACAAAGTCCGCAGAAGGTTGCACGAGCGAAATCAAAATTTGCACCGCGCGCAGACGAGAGCGATCCGACTCGCACAAAGTCCGCAGAGGGTTGCACGAGCGAAATCAAAATTTGCACCGCGCGCAGGCGAGACACAAAAAACAGAGGTATGAAAGGCACCTGAAGTCTCCATTACAGTGCGAAGTGCGATTTCAAGCGTTTATGGCGAAAAATGATGCGCTTGCCACGAAAAAGTAATCCCGAGGCATACGAAGTCCTGCACCTGTCACGAAAAATGATCTCGACATAGCAGATACAAAAATGACGACAGTCTCACGAAACGAGCGCTTTGAGGTCGCCAAAAGAGAGCCCAAGATCACGAAATGCTGCACCTGTCAGGAAAAAGTCGATGTTTTCGGACACGCTCATTTTGTGTGCGCCTGGCAACGTTTTTGCAACGTCGCAAAATCGACGACAGTTACACGTTTTGTGAAATGCATCGAATCCCTTGCGCCTGCCACGGATTCCTAATGCCCAAGAGGGACAAAAGTGAGGTTTCCCTTGCGCCTGCCACGGAAAATGGACATTGATCAAAAAACGAGCACGGCGCGCAGACGAGAACGCAGCTCCGGAAGAGAGCCGTCCCGCCAGCCTTTTCGTACGAGGCTTCTGTTGAAAACGGAAGATGGGCGAACGTTTTTGACGAAAGGGTACACGAATTAGCCGCGCCCACCGGAGAACACCTGGATCTACACCAGGAGCTTTTCTATTACCGTAAGAACCCCTATAGTGCACACACTGTTTGGGGAAAAATACTTGACCGCATGGTTAATAATTTGGTCACACAATTCAAAAAAATTACCACCGGGGCTTGAGTTAAGAGCAGTTGAAGTAACCCTGAAGAGCTGGTTGATCTGCCATTGCTAGGAATGCTTGGAAGTGAATCACTTGGGGCAGCGGATCATGAAATCTACAGGAAAACACTGCAGTTGATGAGATTTGTTTCATCGTTGCATGGGTGATAGGTGTGCAGCAAGTAGTAGGGGACCCTTCGGGGCCCAATGATTTCAGTTCCAAGAATCACGGGGCCCATATCGAACAACGTCGCTTGGACCTCACACAAACGGCAAGAAATGAGAATCATCACTTAACAAATGTTTCGCTCTGATTGAACTCGAGACTGAAAAATAATGCAATCCCTTTGTCATGGACCGTTGAGGAGGATTGCCATAATGGATACTCAAAACTACCTATGTACTTGCCAGTTTGAGCAATAATGCCCGCCAGCAGCCCACGTTTTTTCTTGTATCGCACTCCTTTCATCTGCAGAAGCTTGCATTCCCAACATGATCCACACCCTAAATGACCAAACAGCCGCGGTAGATCCACTCCCAATGACTCGCTCAACGATGTAGAAATATCCCGTGCGGGTTATGAACAGTTCCCAAGTAATTGTTACTGGTGGCAGTTAGTCCCTATCATAAACCACATTGTCGCCCATCATTAACCCTTTTGCTGTCCTTAATCATCAGGCATCATCAAGCATGGGCCAATGTTGGCATAGGCTTGGTATATTCCCGTTGGCATCGACTGTGGCAATGAATCCAATGACAGATCCTTTCAGAAAGCCCTCCCCACGCCGCACCGCACCTCCTTTTCTTTTGCTTCCTTGAGTTCCATGGCATCGATCCAAGATTCATCCACCTCCACCTGCGACAGAGGCGAGAAAAATTGGACTCATGTGATGCTGATGTGAAACCTGGAATAGGAATAGTAATTATTATTGATCAACATTGAATTTTAGATCATGAATCAAATTTGGAATCGAAGAGCAAAATAATGGTTGGTCAAAAATAATGTTGACATGCTAGGGTTTACAATGCACTGTTTATATATCTACCTAGTAACTCCCGCACATCCCCAAACCCCAACTTCACAGTCCACCAACCACGATGTGCGTTGATTGCGCCCCAATCATTTGACAAAAACATTCTTACCATAAGCTTTGCTCGGTTACACCCATAGCACCTGTTTCTTATGCCCCCACAAATGGTTGGACGCCACCATTGTTTCCTGTTTTCCCCGCCAATCAATGGTTGGTTGTTGCGCGAAAGGGACCTTGTGCACAACCCCCGTGGGCTGAACCCGGCATCACATGTTTTGGTTCCGCAATGGGACGTCCCCATTAATCAACGACCCCCAACGTCACCCCAATGACATGGTAGTTTACCCCAAATAGTTGGTTTATGAATACCAGGGCGCCGACACTACCATCACATGAACAGAGGGCCTAGCGTTCTTCTGAGGGCGAGACGGTTGAAATCGATATTGTGTTGTCCACCCGTTTGAACACCAGGGACTGCAATGAAAACAAAAACTGTGCAACCCTCTAGGGTTATAAGCTCTGGTAAAAATACACCAACTAGAATTGGACTGCCAGTGACATCCTCAATCATCGTCAATATTTTGCTCATCACATCACTGAGGCAGTATTCCCGAGAAGCAAGAAGTTGATGCTATACACAGATCATTGCTACCCACCGTCCCAGAGTGATAGTTTTGTCAACCAAAAACAAAGCCCGTTTAAATTGAGAAAGGCATCACCAACCAGTATTGACAATCATCAACCGTTGTCAACCATTGTCAATTGTTAGCCACGATCATCCACTGTCAATAGTTCAACCATTATCCAGCTTGTTAACCAGCTTTCCAACCATCACTAACCATTACTTATTTTGTAGCCAGTGTTAACCAACCATGACACCGTCGTTCCTTTGCTGAGACTTCAACGACAACTGGGCCTTACAGCCCCTGCCCCTTTGCCTCCGTCGCACCGGCCGTCTGCTGCGCAAATGTTGCTTTCTCAGCAGCTGCCTGTGCCTCCCAACAGTTGGTGCTTGGGATGATGGTTGATAAATGTTGATCATGGTTTCAAACCCCCTATGGTATGCTGTTTTTTTAGATGAATACGGAACATAATAGCCTTACAACAATGATGACAACCACAATAACCAGCGAAAGGATCGCAGACTATCCGGCGAAAGAACCAACAGAAGAGGAACGTCATAGTGAAGAATGGCGGAAAATGGTTGATCATGATGAATTACAGGGCTCAAGAGCTAACAATCACGAAGAATAGCTAACAACTTTTTTTCATTGTGACGCGGCAATGCTACTCGACATCAATTCGTTTGAACTACTTCGGTTGGAGATCCAAACACACCAGGATTCAAATCTTCTGGAGTGTAAGACACAACAATGTGCCCAGGAAAGACAAGTATTGGCTTGCTTTGCGCAAATTCACAAGCAAGCTCAAAATCCCAAATGGAACACATGACAGATCCACAACTTGTGGACACCCGCCTCCACCATGTTGGATTCATGGACTCAGTGAGATGCATTCATATCTCAGGATATCTCAGGTTTCATCAAGGATGCTACATTCGTGATAGGATTCCAGTAGTAGAAAATGGTTGGATCTCGTCTGGACTGCAGCCTCTCCCATGGAGCAGGTGGCTCGACCTGCGTCTCCATGGTGTAGATGTTGTAATAGTAAAATACTCCAGCTTGCCGGGTGGATTCTTGTCTTCTCCACGCTGATGATGGCGGCACAGCCTGCTCTAGCTCTAGCTCCGGAGGGGTTCGAGGTAGGGGTTGACTGCTCTCCGCGTCTGTTCGCGGCCTCTTGCAAGGAGGTTCTGGCTCTGGAACTGGCAAAGTTTGCACTGGATCTGGTAGAGGTTTCCATGTTCCCCATGTCTCGTCATCATCCATCGCATTGTGGGCCCAGGAATTCCAACTCCCAGAAGTGTCCTTCGAAGTTGAATTCCTCTCCTTCCTCTCGTCCTTCCTCTCGTCCTTCTCATCCTTCCATGAGTCCCAATCCGACCACTTCTCTTGCGCTCCAGAACTGGAACGGCTTTGGTCCTCCTTTGCCTGCGCTTTGGCTCCCAAAATGGATGGAGCATTGCGAGGTGCATCATGAGGCTGGAGCAACTTGCTTGTTGCATCGTACGGCCTGAACATCTTTTGTAGTGGCGCATGCTGCCTTCTTGACAGGAACAGGGGGCATCCCTCCTGTACCCGGCGCAAGCGTAACTTTGACAGAATTTCGCCGAAGTCTTGTGGTAACGGAGACACTGCCTCATACCATTTCTCCGAAAAGGGCTCCATGAATTTTGTCTTGTATGAATGCAAACACATCCTTCTGGCCCAGTTGCGATCCGACTGCGGGGCACCGTACTGACAGTCTCCAACAAGGGGATGTCCAATTTGAGAGCAATGAAACCTGATTTGGTGCGTGCGACCTGTGATGATCTGCAAATACAGCAGCGTGTACTGATCATCGCTCTTCAGCCTGTCAGTGAACCATGCAATTGGTTCATAGAAAGTGATGGCGTCTTGCCGGCCTCCTTTCTCACGGCCTTCCCGTTCTTCGCCTGATTTGCCATAGACGGTGCGATTCCAATTTGTTTCTTTGCCTTTCCCCTTGTCAGAACTTCCATCATCACAAGGGAAGGCTTTCCATCTCGCCTTGTCAAAATATTGCGCGATCTGGATTCGACCTCGTCGCTTAGTAGGTCCACAGGGTTCAAGGCACCAGTCTGGTGACTTCTCCTTTTTCAACGTTGGAACCTTCACCTCCCCGCGAACCAAAGCAAAATAGTACTTCTCGGTTCCTCCGTCTTCTAAGCTGTGATCACTCTTGAACTGCCTTCGGATTTCAGGGAACCCGCGAAATGTCTTCGCAGCGATCATGACACCTGAAGTCTCCTTGTCGAGCCGGTTACAGCAACCAGATTGCATAGCAGCACATTTCTGGCAAATTCCGCAATCGCATTCTTGCTGCATTATACCTTCGTCCTTCACCTTCTTCCAAAACTTCTTAGTCTCTTCTGCGCATTCGTAGTTGAACTTCAAGGCCAAGTACTCATGAATCTGAACCGAGGCCTCCGTGGAATTGAGAAGTTGCGTTGCTGTTTGGCACCCAACAGTGGCTGGTAGCTTTCCCCCACCACCAAAACTACATGTGAACATTGGAGGCTTGTCGACGCAAAGCATCTCATCCGTCTCACCCAGGAGCTTTGGTGGAGAGTGTCTAGTTTTGACCTCCCCTGTGAGAACAAAGTGCAAATAATTCTTCAGCACCTCTGCGACTTTTTCTTCTAGGACTGGCTTCACACACGCATCTGTAAACTGGTTTGGATTCCACAGTTCGAAATCAACAATTTCCTTAAGCATTCCTTGAGCTTCTTCCCATGCTTGCTTCCGCTTCGCATCATGCTGCGGATTGATTTGCTTGTAGATCTTTTTGGTCGTACCCCACACAAATCTTGCGAGCTCTTGACGAGGTGCTGCTCGGTCCTCTTCTACAAGCAGCTGCACCGTTGAGCACCTCTCCTCCACCACGTCTGCCAAATCTTTGGTGAAGTCTGCCACATGTTTGGCCATTGCGAAGGCGCCAGGTGAAAGGGGACCACACTAGAATAGCTAATATTAGAAGAGTAGCTAACAATGCTCAGCTAGTTCTTACGAAAACAATGCACGAGACAGACCGCGGCAAACAAAAAAACACTGCATGTTGTTAAGTGTGCAGGTTTGTGCAGGCTTCTGATCCACCAGATTGCACTGTTCAAAGACTTGGAGCTTTCGACAAACGAAACAGGCGTTCTTGTAAAAAAAAAAAACTGGTATGCCAAATGATCTTCCTCCGAAATCATCAAGGCTTCTGCTTCAAAATGAAGAAGCCTCGTTTGAGACACTCTCGCCAGCGGCCATTCAGTCCCTACTCTTCAAAGGCCTATAGCTGAAATCTCAGGAAAGTATGCTAAACCCATCAAACTAAGCCTTGAGACGCCGACACAATGTGACATCATCAATAACGATTAACAAACTAGTTGACTTTGTCAACAAAAGCCATGCCGCGGACTTGTATGGACTTGTTCACATGCACAGATGCAGATGGAAGTGGCTAATAATGGTTAAGAATGATTGATGATGACTGAAATTGCCAACATTTTTGTACTCACCCTCCATTATCGATGACTCCACATGTCTTCTCCGTTGATTCAACTTGGTGATGGGCGAGTTACAATGTGCAGGTCTAAAGAAACAGCCTAGAACTTGTAGCCGGGTCCAAAGGCTCGCCAAATCTACCATCCAATGTGGCATTCGAAATTGCGTCACCCATGCCATGCTTTGAAATTCGTAATCAATAGATCTACAGACATGCACTATACCCATGCATTGTTTGTAACATCTCAACTTCCGCATATCTATGTATATATATATATATATATATATATATATGTACCTGGATATATATATATATATACATGTATAATGTATATATATATATAAATATATTATATATATATAGTATATACATATGCATATCCGTACCAAGCCATAACTAGAAACCACTCCAGTGCTACCGTAGATAGCGCGTGCTTTGCCTCCAAACATGAGTAGTTGATGAATATGGATCTGCAAATGCGCGAACACACAATCTAATAACCTATGCACTATGTATAGATACATACAATATGTTCATTCATTTATTCATCTATCTTATCATGTATATGTTTGCACTACGTTACATTGCACTTGTTAGTGCGACAGCATTCCTTGTTCTGGCCTTTGCTTCTCTGCGTTGACGAAGTCTCTGAACTGCACTTGTAGGTCTGGCATGCCGCTTGTGGCGGCGTTGTTGGTCACTGTTGAATCTATTGGATAACACTGTGGAAAGCTCAAAATGTGACGCATAGGATGTGACAATCTGTTGGTATGGCTTGACTGGCAAAGGATTCTTTGCCAGAAAGACTGTCACAAGAATCAGAAGCACTCATCGATTCCCAGCCATTGCATCCTCGTCAAAATACACATAATGCAATTCATCCTCATTTTATTGATTCTAATGTACGTCTCACAGTGCATGTAACTATCAATCTTTCTATCTATCTAGATAGTGTGTATGTATGCATATGTATATATATATATAGATATATGAATATAAAGATATATAAATGTTTAACTATATGCGTGCGGATATACATATATATAATTAGATACATATATATATATATATCATATCCTCATATTCATTCATTGATTTGTTTATTTATCTATGTATGTATTTATCTATTTATCTATCTATCTATCTATTTATCTATTTATCTATTTATCTATTTATCCATATACATATCTATTCATTTGTTTATCTAATATGTTATACATCTATCACATGCGGACATCCATACATAAGCAACAAATTGTTCGACATAGCGTGATGTAAGCCGCAAAAGGATTGGATACAAAGAGTTACAATACGTTCTACATGCATAGTGGTAGATTCATACGAATTAGCTACCCCTAAAGCCGTTCAAATATGGGAGTATCATTAGTATGGGCATTGGCAAATGACCACTCTAGTCTAATTGTTGGGATTTCAATTCGTGGATCAGATAAATTTGTTGTTCACTAATGTTGTCCAACAATTAGACACTGATAAAATTGTTAATGACCAACTACAGTAGTTTGCCTTAAGGTTTTCTTGAGTTAATATCGACCCAGCTCGCCATGGATCTCCCATCGCTGCCAAGCCACGCAGGCGGCTGCTCATTTCGAGCATGTCGAGCCTTGGGGGCGCGCTCCACCGAGGCTTGAGGGAGCACCCGGCGGTGCCCAGTAACCCAGAGCTAGGCCCAGCGAGGCCTTCATTCGTGGGGGCTCCTGCATTCTCAGTGTTCCATGGCGCAACGAAAAAAGTTGTGGCTCCCCTGGGTGGGGGATACCAACCCTCCCCAATACCCAATATCGACTGCCATACATTGGCAGCATCGCAAACACGAGCTGAGTTCGACACGAAACGAAAGAAAAGTGATCTGAGCCTTGGACTTGTCGAGCCGAAACGTTGGGGATGACATAATTCATCCACTCCTGGAGCTAAAACAATGCCGCATCATGCCCGATTGCTACTCAAAAAACGGTGAATTTCCTGACGAACTGCATCATTGTTGTACGTGGAACTCAAAACTGTTCTCATTCAAAAGCATGATGAGGGTTGAACCTGGGGTACCTGAATTTATGCCGTCTTTAAGCATCTGCATGCTTCAAGTTGCTCCCAAAGAAAATGATCGTTTCTCAAAACAGGGGTCCCCCAAATCATCTTATATTGGCCATTTATAGGAATAAACCATCCGTCTTTGGGGGTTCCCTATGGCTTGAGACCCCCAAATGAGTCTGTCAAGTCTGTCGCCCCCAAAGCCATGAATTCCTAAGCTGTTATGGGCAGCTGCGACGTCCTCGTTGCTCACGTTGATGGGATTCCAGTCGCTCTCCCCAGCAGGCGCTCCCTGCGCCGCGGTGCATGGGACTGTGAGCGGAGCAGAGCAGCCAGGTGTGAAAAACATGTGTTATGAAGATTTATGAACTGTGTTATATGTTTTTGAAATTCAAAGCACCAAAATCTCGGGAAATCTTGGGAAGCGATCCGGGATTTTCATCGTTTCATACGGACATCCGACGTTTTTGTGTTGACGAAGTGGCGAGCAAACCAAGGGATCCTTAGGGCATCCAACCACGTCCAAGGCTCCAAGGCAATCTCAGTGACCAAAGCTAAGTCACGAAACCCAAGAGACAAGTTTGGGCAAAGCTACCTGGTACTCTTGTGCATTTGAGAGTTTGAGGTCATTCTGGTACCTCGAGCACAAGAAACCTGGTAATCCAAACTGAAAAAGCAAAACAGGGGCATCAGCTGCCGCATCTATGTCTCAGCTGCCGCTGCCCCCAACCTTCGCTCCAGCCCTCTCATGAGCAGCGCGCGACGCAAAGTGCCTGAGCGCATGTTCTGACCATTGACCATCCACATGTTGGGTTCTGTCACAAAGGATCTCAAGGGAAGCCTCTCCTTCACAGCTGTCAAGATTGCAATGTGTTAAACTTGTACCACAAATTCAACAAACAATCCATTCTCGGTAAGAAAGGGCTTCCTCAACACTCTTGACCCATACCAAAAAGAAGCATCAAAGTGTCCTGGGTGGCTCAAACATCGCAAGCTAAGGCACAAACTCCTTGGCGAAATCGTTGTGCCCTGCCGGTTGAATGCTTGAAGCAGTCACCAGGGTTTCTTCAGCATGGACTCGTGCTTGCTTTACACCGCGGAGTGCAGTATCCCCGCCAATGTTAGTGGTACGTTAGTCGTCGAGGATCACTGATTATGTGACAGAATTCTATTAAGTTTACCATACGCAGTGCGAACCCAGGCCCCAATTAACAAGTTGGTCAAGGCCGTTGCTGGTCAGTGAACTAGTGCAAAGCAAACATTTCGGAAACCTGAACAATCATAAATTGTCATGGCGATCTGCTGGAGGTGAACATATTCACCGTGGCTTGCTGATTTCGGCCTTGGCGACTCTCGGTCTCACGTGTTTCTCTGGACTCCTTCTTTGACTTCCCCGTCCTTAGAACAGGCTGTGGCATGTCTACGATTGCCTATCCCCAGAGTCACAACCAAGGAGGGGCCAATGCTACCATTGGG